>APFE030644842.1:27974-88284 GCA_000404065.3 Pinus taeda | reverse complement strand
TGTAGCCTTCTAGACCCCAGGAATTGCCTCTCTGTTAACTGCGTCATCCCCTCTCTACTTGAAGTTAGCCTTGCGTCACCCCGTATGGGTCTGCGTCACCCTTGGGATGTCCTTCGTCAACCCTCTGGTCCTCTGCGTCAACAACGCTGGCTTCTCTGAGGCTCTGTGCAGCTCCCGGCTTCCCCTGCGTGGCTTTGGCTGGCTCTGCGTCACACTTGGTTTCTGCGCTGCTAGAAACAACTTTTGTGACCTTGGGACTACTGTTTTCTGCTGCTATTGCTCTGCTCGGCTGATGTCTCTTAGTCCTCCTGTGATCTTCAATCACTCTCTGATACCATGTTGAAGTTTCTAAGTTTACTTAGTTAGAAACCCTCCATGCATTTTATTTGATTTATTCCTAGCTCCTTGTTATCTTTCCTTAACAAGTTATTTACAATGTAAATACTGAAAATAAACACTAGTGCATGCTCAACATATTATAGTTCGACAACTAAAAGAAACAAGAACAAACACACCATATGACACCATTATTTTTGGACTAATGTCCCCAGAAAAACCCAATGTGGGAAAACCAGTGCAGCTAACTAAGGGTTTTATTATTAAGCATTATCAGAGTACAATCTGGGTGCTGAAACTGGCCTACCCAACAAAGAATTTCCTTAGTAATAATACTTCTCGGTTTTTGACAAATCTACTCGTTGAAACCTTGGATAATCCTTCTTGCAACTACTCAGCACCAATCTGCCCCAGAAACCCCAGCGTCTGCCCAATCTGGACTGCGTTAGCCTATCCTAGCCCAGCGATGGCACTACGTCAGCCTATCTTGGCTTGCAACAGCCCCAAGAGGCCCTGTGTCAGTGCTCTGAGCCTCTACGTTATCTATGCTTGGCCCCTCTGATGCTCTGTGGAGCACTTAGCTGCCTCTGCGTGGCCTTGCGTGAGCACTGGCTGCTCCTGTGTCTCTCTCTCTGGCTGCTCTACTGCTATCGCGACACTATCTCTGCTTCTCTGTCTCTCTGTACTCAATGCCCCTCAGCTGCTCTCTTGATCACTGATTCTATCTGTCTTAGCAAACCCTACGCTAGAGAATAGAATGACTGATCTCTCTGGTGTGTTCTCCAAGTGACCCTCAAGCCTCCTCTTATACTTTTCTTGTTGACATATCAACGGCCGAGATTAAGTCCCTAATCAACGGCTAAGAGTAGATCTGGCTTGATCCATGTCTTTTGGACCATTCTAACACAAATTCATATTAATACACATTAATATTTTATTTTCCCTAAGTTTAGACTTAGGGACTCCATTAAAAATATTAATTATTTTACTATCTCCTTATTTGTTTAGAATATGCTGAAACCCTTTTTGAGTATTGGAGATCTCATGTGCCCCAACATCTCAACCAAATTTCGTGGCTAGAACACATCCGATGCTACCCCAAATCAACACTCCCTCTTAGCGAGGACTGTGCTCTAGCAATACTCCGTACTTGGTATTACTCTGATCATCCGACATCAATACCTGTGCTAATGCTAGGCCTTCCTGCCCAAAATCCTCTGCATTGCTATATCCTGTACTGCTGCCCATGGTTTTGCCACTGCCACTGCTGCATCTGTGCAACAACTCCCTCTGCATCCGTGTTGTTGTTGGTCCTTTCTCCCAACACTGCATCCGGACTGCACCTCCTCTCATCATGTTGCATCATGTTGCCCATTGCTGCACTGCAACTCAGTTACTGAGAAGTAAGTAAATGATCTCCCAACTGACCTCTCTGTTGAGTTAGAGACACCCACTGATGCTGATTCTCCCTTTTCCGCTGACAAGTGCTCCCTCTCTGACCTCTGTGCTGCTGCAACAAATCCCTGCATCTCGCACCGTTGCACACCTTTCTGTGCCATCCTGCACTAGTGCAACACTCCTGTGCCTCTCACACTGCTGCAGCCTACTAGCCTCGCGCTGTCTTGAGGCTATCTTTGCACTGTAGCTCTCTTTGCCGCTCCATCTGCATCCGTCTCTACCCACCTAGCTAGTCCTACTACTCCTCAAGGGGGCTCCCGTAGTAAGGTCTAATCCAAGATGCTGGGTACCTCAGGATCCTGCCCCTCATCGCCTGTAGTGCACCTGACTATAACTCGATGTCTTCCCCACTTCTGTTGAAGTGGTGTGTGTGCACTCGTGGCACAATGACTGTCTATCAAAACTTCCTTCTCTGCCCGTGTTAGCGCTGCCTTAGTCTTGAAAGACTCTCCTTTACTCTTTTTCCTTGGACACTAGGTTGTATAATGACCCAGCTCGCCACAGTGGAAGGACTTGATCTTGGAGAGATCTTTCTTCTTTCGCTTTTCCTGCTTCCTCTCAGATGCTAGGGCTACATCTTCCTCCTCCTGCTTGACTTTGATCCCCTTGCTGTTGCTACCTGTCTTCTACTGTCGTTTGATCTCTTTTTGGCGAAGAGCTGCCCACATCTTGTCCCACGGTGGAAGTGTCCCTCTGCCCAGTCTAATCTGGACAAACACTTCCCAGTCTTCTGAGACAGCATTCAGGGTTGTCCTCACTATCAGCTCTTGATCCGGTGTCGCTCCTATAGTAGTCAACTAGTCTCGGATCTCATTCAGTCCTCTGAGGAAGGTGTCAATCAGTTGCCCCTTCTTCATCTGATACAACCTCATCTGATTCTTGAGCAATATTCTTCTCTGCATAGAAGTATGCTGATATAGCTTCTTGAGAGCCTCCCACATCTCAAATGTCGTTTCCTTCTTGGCTATATGTGGTACCACATGATCCTTGACTTCGTCAAGGATAATGCACTTGGCCCTCGCCATCGCCTCCTCATACCTATCATTGTCACTGGGGTCCATTAGGATAGTTATTACCTTCAAGACGAAGATCTTGACACGATTCTGGTCAAGCACTGAAAGGATTCTGGCCTTCCAGACTGCAAAGTTTGATGCTCTGTCTAGTCTATCCTAGTCTCTTACCCCGTCCCCGTGTATTGACATGATTCTCGTCTACTTCCCCCTAGAAGTTCTCTGTTCGACTCCTCCGAGTCTCTACTTCCCGTCTAGAAGTTCTCTTATGGACTCCCTCTGAGTTCTGATTTCCCTCTTGGAAATCCTTCTACCACTTGTCGAGATGCCCCCTGCTCTGATCGTCTCGTGCAACTGCATTGCTGATCCAGGTTCCTCAGCTAGAATCCCTCGTTAACAACTCCTCTGGCCCTGCTCTGTCAAGTACTGTTTTGACTACAGTACCTCACCAGCTCCACTCTGCAATATTCCTGCAACCTTCTAGACCCCAACAACTGCCTCTCTGTGAATTGTGTCAGCCCCTCTCTACCTGATGCTGGTCTTGCATCACCCCGAATGGGTCTGTGTTAGCCCTGGGATGCCCATTGTCAGCCCTCTGGCGCTTTGCGTCAACAACGCCGACCACTCTAAGGCTCTGCACAACTCCTGGCTTCTTCTACATGGCTCTAGTTGGCTCTGCATCACACTTCTTGGCTTCTGCGCTGCTAGAAACAACTTCTGTCACCTCGGGACTGCTGTTTTCTGGTGCTATTGCTCTGCTCCGCTGATGTCTCTTAGTCCTCCTGTGGTCTGCAAGCATGCTCTGATACCATGTTGAAGTTTCTAAGTTTACTTAGTTAGAAGCCCTCCATGCACTTTATCTGATTTATTCCTACCTACTTGTTATTTTTCCTTAACAAGTTATTTACACTGTAAACACTAAAAATAAACACTAGTGTATGCTCAACAGATTACATATCAACAACTAAAAGAAACAAGAAGAAACACACCATATGACACCATTATTTTTGGACTAATGTCCCCGGAAAAACCCAGTGCAGGAAAACTAGTGCAACTATCTGAGGGTTTTCTTATTAAGCAATATCAGAGTACAATCTAGGTGCCGAAACTGGCCTACCCAAGAGACAATTTCCTTAGCAGTAATACTTCTCGGTTTCTGATAAATCTACTGGCTGAAACCTCGAATAATCCTTCCAGCAGCTACTCAGCACCAATCTACCCTAGAAACCCCAATGTCTGCCCAATCTGGACTGCGTCAGCCTCTCCTAGCCCAGCGCTGGCACTGCGTCAGCTCTTTGAGCCTCTGCGGCAGCTACGCTGGCCCCTCTGGTGCTCTACGTAGCACTTAGTTACCTCTGCGTGAGCACTGGCTGCTCTGCTGCTATCCCAACACTATCTTTGCCTCGCTGTCTCTTTGTACTCAATGCCCCTGAACTGCTCTCCTGATCACTGATTCTATCTCTCTTAGCAAACCCCGCTCTAGAGAATAAAATGACTGATCTCTCTGGTGTGTTCTCCAAGTGACCCTCAAGCCTCCTGTTATACTTTTCATGTTGACATATCAACAGCGGAGATTAAGTCCCTAATCAACTGCTAAGATTAGCTCTGGCTTGATCCATGTCTTTTGGACCATTCTAACACAGATTCATATTAATACACATTAATATTTTATTTTCCCTAAGTTTAGATTTAGGGACTCCATTAAAGATTCATTATTTTAATATCTCCTGATCTGTCCAAACCGTTTTTGGGTATTGGAAATCTCATGTGCCCCAACCTCTCCACCAAATTTCGTGGCTAGAGCACATCTGATGCTACCCCAAATCAGCAA
Organism: Pinus taeda; assembly: GCA_000404065.3. Taxonomy (NCBI): domain Eukaryota; kingdom Viridiplantae; phylum Streptophyta; class Pinopsida; order Pinales; family Pinaceae; genus Pinus; species Pinus taeda. Next base: position 83,649 of record APFE030644842.1, on the reverse strand, counting down.
TACTTAACTTTTTTACATGATTCAAAAGCCCAAGAAGGGTCTCTTTAAATGTACAATGACTATGGATGTAGAATAAATCCTAGAAGTCCTCAATGGGGACTTTGACCTAAAACATGGTGTCCCAAGCGTGAAAACGTTGCTTTAATAAGCCACAACAATAATAATACAAATTCTTTTCTTTATTCTTTTGACAAGTACATTACATAAAGGCTAAAGTACATTATTGAAGACCAAACATAGTTACATTTTCCAACAGGTTGTGCATGGGGTCGCGAGATGATCAACATACTCTGGGAGGAGTTTGTTGGAGGAGGTGGCATTCGCAGACCACTAGACGACGCCTTGTATGCAGTTGGGGATTCTTCTCCTTTCCGTGGGGCATAGAGTTTGCAGAGGAGCAGGGTAGTGGTGGCAACCCTACTAACACATAGGGAAATTCACTTTTCGGATTCCTCAAAGAGGATTTGGAGTGAAGATCCATTCATCGGCAGGCATAATGATACGACGGTTGAGGTGATGATATCAGATGTGGGCCGACACGTAGGGACACAACTCTAGGCCATCACATCTAGGGATTTGTGGGAGCATCTAGCGTTGAGTAGTGGACTACCGGTGGACATGGAGGTGCATGGTGGTGTACCTTAATGTGTTGGATTGCGTTGTGGACTAGGAGTGTCTTACATCACGGTGAGTACACATAGGGAGTGACTAGCGCCTTGACACAAATAGGGCACAGGACATTACAAGGTGGTATAATGTAAGCCAGGGATATCTTGTGGTGTACAGAGATAGGTCTTCACTTGGTTTATTAGCCGATTTGAGGTAGAGATAGGGGCACTCATAGGGTTATTCTTTTGTACCCCAGTAGATTCTTGATCCTACCCTTGGGGACCTACCCACCCATGACTCTCCAGTTGAGACTTTTGGTGGAGGCATGGGTTGACCGATGCAGGCTTAGGGACGACTTGCTTTATTGTGGAGATGGCATAGGTTCCACTCCTAGGCTCACGTAGGGGGAGTCGATTGCGAGGTAAATGTCTGATGCACTTTGGATGAGACAGTCTGAGGTGTCACAGGATCCTGAGGGATGGTGGAAGGTAGACTTTGTCTACAGGAGGACACCCATACTTCGAGCAGTATTCAGATGTATCGTTAGGAGTTGGGATAATAGACTTCATTGTGTGGTTTGGCAGGAGCAGGGCAGGTTGGCTTGCATGGGACAGACTCCCGATACCTGGGGTCTACCCATGGGATACATACAGGGATCAGAGATGAGGGCCAAATGGGTTCTTGCAGGTAGCAGCACTACATAGAAACATTCCGCGAGGTGTGGGAGTTATGAGATCTCAGTATGGTTGGGGGATCCAATGATCCGGTTGGCAGGTGGATCACTCCCCTTGGTGATGAGCAGGGTCATGTCAGAGGGTGATGTAGTTCACCTTGGGCTTCACATCATGGAGGTGCTTGGTGCAGATGCGTTGGGACTCCATAGATGTTTTGCCATCAGGTTCCAAGAGAGGTGGATATAGCTTGGGCATGAGGGGCATACTATCGTGATCAAAGTTGTGCAACGATAACATAGTGGCACCATTTTTAGACTAGCATGGGATGAGCTAGTCTCTATAGGGGAAGATCATTCAGGCTTTCCATTGGGCTTTGGTGACTCACTGATGGCATGGGGGACTTCATCAGCATGGCAGGTTGGCTAGCAGGAGGCTATCACGGGAAGCCCATGCGGGAGAGACTTCATCCCCATAGGGATTGGATCGTATCTTTAGGAGTTTATTCTTGGAGTGTTGGGGGTGGCCTTCCTAGCAAGACAATTTCTTAAGGAGTCGGGCAGAGTCATACATTATCATGATGTCTGTCTTTTTTATAGCATGCAGAGGGCTTTTGGTACCTATACCTTGTTGGATAGCATGCGGAGTAAGGGGTGCTTCATAGTCATCAGGCTGGCTTGGGATCTGGTTATCGAGGGATTCCTTCATGTCCAGACAGTGCAGAGACCGGGGATGACTTAGTGGAATGTTTGGGACCCCGGTATTACTGATGGTGATAGGGGTGATCAACAAACAAATGAGGCGCTTGTTCAACCATTGCTTGAGGACAAGCAATTTTTGGCAGGGAGGACTCTAATATCCCCAATTTTGATTTTGAGCATTAGAGATGAGTTTGGCGAGAGGACGCAATTCCAGCACTGAGACTTAGGAGGAAAAGAGAATATTGCGGCCCTAATGGAAAGTGTGGACCACAAGAAAGAGAAATTCGACCCAAGGAAGGGAACTCACACTCTTGCAGGAGAGAGGAAAGAGAGGGGAATGTGAATTAGGAGAGAGACAGAGAGTGGGGACCACAAGTAGAGAAGGGGCCACGAATTATAAATAGAGAAAGAGGCACTCATTTTGGTCATTCATTCATCTATTTAGAAACTTGTCTTTGACGTAGCATGCTTGAGCGGAAGCCAAGTCTGCAAGTGTTGTTTTGCACACGAGTGTCTCTGAGCGGAGATCTCAACCCCTACTTTGGTGGACTTCGAATGCCATCCCAAGGAGGGAGTTCCACCGTTTCCCAATTGTTCCAGCAGTGGGAGTGGGAGTTACGTGGAGAAGACACTAGCAGCAGCGCAGAGACTGTGCAGTGCTTAGAGGAAACACACTTGGAAGTTGAGGAGTGAAGAGAGTTTTGGCCTAAAACTTGAGGTGGAGTTTGGGGAAGTGTTGGGGCTTTTCTAGCTTTTTTGTGGAGCAACAAACGCAACATTTGCTACAGGTTAGGTCTTTTGCTTGTGGAGGAGGGACAAGCATTCGGGGTCAATTTTGGAGTGTCAAAACTAGGGCAAACCCTTTCTGGGCTTTTGACAAGGACCTCAGAAATAATTTGGCAAAATTTTCTGGGCAGATTTGAGGGGTCAAACAGGGGTCCCAACCCAGGCAGTAGCTAAAGAAGCTAGGGGAAATTTGGGCCAAAATTCCGAGGTCAGCATTTGGCCAATTCCTTCGTGGGTTTTTGTGGGTTATTGGTGGAGAGGTTGGGGTTAATTTTGCGGAATTTTTTGAGCATCGAAGCAGGCCCTAGCAGCAGCTCTTCACACCCAACAACGTATTTTTGGGCAGTTCATCGTAGAGCCAGGATATAGAGCAACAACATATTTGAGGGGGACTTATTCTTATTCATTTGAGCTTTTAGCTTAGCTTGCCTTTAGCAAGCCTAGGTGCACTCTTTCCAGTACCTCATTGTACCCTCTTCTTATTATAATAAAATGACTTAGCAATGCAATTCTTGGCTTTAAAATGGTGTTCTTATGCTCGAGTATTTTTCTGTGTTTTTTTGGCTATGTTTGCTTTGTTTATCATTGTATATTTCCATTAGGAATATTACTTGTGACCTTATGCCTTCCTTCATCCTTTCATAGGAGCAAATTCCTTTTCTTTGATCATGCTTCTCAAGATAGAGCAGTGATCCCTGTTACCTGCAACCATAATGGATTGAATACAAGCATACATACCTCATTTACCTTTAGGTCATCTAGGCTTCTTTCAACAACTTCCTTGATTGAAAAGAGCTTCAACCCCTTAATCTCTTAATCTCCTATGTCGTCATACCATCATCTCATGAATTCCACAAGTTGGAGTTCCTGATGAAACACTTGCTTCCTCTCTAGAATGGTGAACCTTTCAATGAAGATTCCATCAAAGAATCTTGAGGATCGTGCATATCCCTATCTTGCAGATGTTGCCCTTTTGATGTATGATGAACCTTGTCCTGGATGACTTCTTCCTTTCCTTAAGATTCCAATGAAGTTCCCAAGAGCTATATCCTTCATAGTTGACTGCCATAGATTTTGTTACAAACATCCTTAATGTTTCCTGTGATGATGTCACGAGCTCTTACTTCTAATGCTTTTCCTCTTCCTTGGACTTCCTTCTTTCAGCTTCCTTCACTTCTTCGGTGAAATGGGCTTCTTCTCTATCTTCCTTGTTATTGTCCTTTTTAAGCTTAGGACAATCTTTCCTGTAATACTCATAACATTGAATCTTAGCTATGTTTTTATTTCCCTTAGGCAAATGTCTGAATACTTTTTGCCCTCAACCTATCTTCTTCTATCTTGCATAGAAACCACAAGTTGTTGAACTGGATAGCCTTCTTTTCCTCACAGACATTTGTTACCTTGTTCATCAGTTAGTGCATTTAGCATAATGAATATTATTTCCTTATTCGATATCATCTCTCCCAGATCTTGCAATTGAGATCTTATGAAGATATTCTTCATCCTTTGATACCTTTAAATTGTCTAGATCGGATCTAAGTGATATGACCTTCTTTATTGCATCTTCAGAGAATTGTTCGATGAACTTGTCATATATCTCTTTTGATGTCTCCAATCCTGCTACGAGGGAATCCTTAATGGACTCCAAAAGAATCTCTTGAGCCTTTAGATCCTTTTCCATATATTCACATAGTACTTTACTTTCAGATGGTTTGGAGGCTTTTCTAAAGACTTAATTTATCTGAGGACTATTTCTGTCCTCGTTTTCCATGCAAGGAAGTTTGATGACCCAACTAGCTTATAGATTTCCTTGCAAAACAAAGTCATTCTACCATTTTTAGATTATAGAATAAAGATACTTACTTGTTAAGTGAAGATGAAACCTTCAAGTTGATTTCTTTGTTGATGATGATTGATGAAGATGACTTGATGCTTCTCGGATGATCCTTTTTAAGGATAAGGAGGTCCTTGCTTCAATGAGGGGGAAACCACCTCCTTTTGGATGATCTTCTTCCAAATGAGCTCCTTGCTTCAATAAAGAGAAGATTACCCTTTTTATGACAACACCTTTTGATCTAGCCTTCAACAACCTTCAAGATATTTCAACTTCAAGTTGATTGAGATTGGATCCCACAAATGCTTCTTAGGGTTTCTACTTTCTCCAAGATGATGTGTTGTTTGTTCTTAAAGTGCTTCTCTTGGATGTCTATACTTTGGGCTACCTTGCTTTATAGATCTTTTCAACTTGATGAGGGTCTTTGTGGTCTTTTGACAATGACCAGAGGATCCAACACTGTTGCTGGTGTAGACTACTAGTTTCCTTGATTTGATTGATGTTCCTATTGTCGCACAAAGTGTCTAGGCACTGTGACAATGCTCAGAGTAAGGGTTGTCACTCTTAAATCCTTACTCCGTTTAGACTCTCTCCTAGACAACTCAAGGGGAGTAGTCCTTGGGTAAACAGATGAGGGAAGCCTGTGAAAAACAGACTGTAGGAGATTTTAATGATGGGCAACTTAACAAATGTAAGTGAATCTTGATTAACTCAGATGAATAGATTAAATGCTAATGTAACCAAGACACAAACACAAGATATAAATAATCATAGACTAGTGCCTTTAATATTTGAATTAATCATCAACTAAATGAAACAAGTTATCCAGAACAATCTTCAATATGTGACAAATAATGACAATCATAAATAATCCATATAAATGCCCAACACTGTAGCATGCAAAAGATTCTAGATCCAAAATGATTTTCATTAACTACCCAGATCTAGATTCAATTAACTTTTTTCAACAACCAAATATGATTTAAAATGTTTATTGCACCTTGACAAGAGAAAAATACTTTTAATAACACTAAGGAACTTCAAAATAAAATCTTAATTATTCCTTAGGCGATAACTAAAGAAGTAAAAGAAATCAATGGGTCAAAAAAATCGAAATTTTTAATGTGCCATAGGCCACATTAAAAAATTTAATGTTTAAGCGAAAACCCCTTTATTTCATTTTAAATCCTTAGTCACAAATTTAAAAAAAAATTATGTTTTTTTTTTATTTTTAGGATTTTTTAAAATTCTTTTTTTATTTTTTTTTAGGATTTATTGAATTTTTTAAATCAGAAATAGAAGAAAGAAAAATAAAATGTGAAAAGATTTAATTTCTTAATTTTTAGATTTTTAAGTGTTTTTCAAATGTTCTAGATTTTTTTTAAATTTTTATTTTTTATGATTTTTAGATTTTGTATTTTTAAAATGTTTTTATTTTTTTATTTTTATTACTTTGTATATTTTGAAAATTTTTAAATTTTTAGATTGTTTTTAAATTTTAATAAAGAAATAAAATCAAAGTGAAAAAAATAATGAAAACTAAAACCAAAAATAAAAAAGAGACCAAAATGGAACTTTGATTTTTTTTTAACTTTTAAGACAACAAACTTCATAAAATAAAACAAATTAACGCTATCTATCTAACCCTAAGTTGAAACTAAAAAAAATGTGATTACACTAACCTAACTAAACCCATACAAAATAAATAAAAAAGTCGAAATGTTTTACTGTTTGTTGTTTGCAGGTGAGGTGGCAAGAGGAGAGCTCGAAGCGTTCGCTGTGCAGGTTGACAAATTGATGGAAGAAAAGGGTATTGAGATAGAGAACACATGCTTGGAAGGGATGGAGGATAACTCGACAATAGCAAAGGAGATAGGTTGAGGAGGCTAGACGAATATGGCAGCAAGGGAAGAAATGCAGAAATGGAACTGTGTGAGGGAAGATGGAGCAACGAGGGATGGGTTGTGGGTGATGTAGCTTGCACGTTTGCAGAGTGTGGACAAGGAAAATGGCAAAGAAACGATGGAGGGAATAGCCATGAGGAAAAGAAATCTACCCAGTGGAGAAGATCTCACGCAGGTCGATGGAGTCGAAACTAATGGTTTAAGCAGTGTTTGGACGTGTGGATGGAAGCTTGCAGGTCAAGGAGTATGGAGGTTGTGGGAATGATGTGGGAGAAACCCATGCAGATAGCAGAAAAGGTAGTGGACAGGAATGCAGGTTTGGAGCAGAGAATGCGTGGAAGGGAAAGGTTCTGGACAGAGTTGAGGGGAGCCATGGGGATGAACGAGTGAGGATATGGCAGCGTGGAGATAATATGCAAGAGCAAACGCTAGATAGTGGGGTTGAAGGTGCAACGATGGGAGCCAGATATTGGAGTTGCTTGTGGGTTGATGGATGCGGAAAACCGCCAAGGTATTTGCAAGTATATGGCAGGGAGTTGCGTGTCGAAGAGAGGGCGGATCTGATGGGTAGCGAGAACAACGAGGGTTTTACACAGTTTGCCCAAAAATTTCGAAAATTTCTTGCAACAAAAATTGAAAACCCCAGGTAACAGTAGACAAGTGGCCGTGAAATCCCTCAAAACTTTCCAGAAATCTTAATAAAAATTTTAAATCTTCTACTTCAGATTTCTTTGAAACCCTTATAAATTTTTCCAGATCAAAAAATAAGAAATTTAAATTTAAAACCCTTGAACTGCAAACCTCTGAATAGAATCCCTGCAAAAAATGACTTTGACAAACTTCAGATATCTAGATCTTACCCTCCAGGGCCTAGATCTGGAATCTGCACAGCTTTCAGCTTCAGATCTGCAGCTACAGGACAACAAGAAAAACCCAAACGATATATACAATGACCCAAAAAATTAAAACCCCGAAAAACCAAGTTAGAAAATTGAAAATAATTACAGATCTATGTACATAAATGGCATATCTATGAATTTAGCACAGAAAAATTTAATTTTTTCAAATTTTAAAGGAGGTACTGAGCTCAAAACCCTTCATGCATCACTCATAAAAGTATCTTGAGATAAGCCCGAGATCAATTTTAAGCTGGGCTCTTCAGAAAACATGGATCGGGAGTTGGCTGGTTCAGCTGAGAACTTCCTCGAATACCTGATGATCTAAAAATCAAGACTTTCCCGCAAAACTCAATTCAGCCATCAACATAGAACCAGAAAAATATAATAAAATTCAGATTTAATAGAGATACCTGCTATTATATTCAACACTTAAATTATCTTTCAAACTCCAGCGATTGAGCAAGATACCTGTACTCAAATCACTCTTCAGAAAGCTACCATTAATGGCTAAAAATAAATCTATGTATGAAAATTACACATCTTACAGTATTTCCACGAAGAGTAACACCAACAGAAATTAACCCCAAAGTCTTTCTTTATTGCTCAAAAAAAGATCACAAGAGAGCTTTTTGCTTAGTACATGATCAAGAGATCGGTTGATCTCAACTGACAAAATGGCCTCCGATTTAAAGATAATCTTCCAACGGCTAGTTCGAGTGATCCTAGTCAAAGCAATTTCAACTATTGATGAGGATTAAAATTTCTTTTAATCTCATCCGGTGAAATTTTAAATTATTGAGGAAATTCAAATTTTTTTTTCAAAATTTTGACTTTGATTTAACCCGAGGGACCAAAGGCTTAAAATTTAGAAAAATAATTAATTTACCTTAGTCCCTGGACCGCTTAAACTCTAATTTTTTAAGGACCAACGAATTTTGCCTTAGGAGAACTAAAATTTACCTAGGACCTAGAATTAATCAAATTTGTGGCTTATGATTTTAATTAATTTTGTCTAGAAAATTTAATTAATTTTTTTTCACTTACTGGTTCACGGATACCCGGGTCAGTGGGTAGCCGCTACGTCCAGGGTTTTTTAACACTGAGTGGACGCCACCCGAAGGGCATCAACACCCCTCAGCCTATTTACTGACCTAACCCCAAGAGCTTTCGAGATTCGACCCTGTGACCTCCCATTGGCGAGGCACTTGATTTGACCGATTAAGTTAACTCTTGGGGCTCAGAAAATTTAATTAATTAACCTATGAGGGGACAAATTATTTTTCTAACCATCAAGACACTTTACACCATGATTTTTACATTTTTTACATCTTAAGGGGGAAAACCCATTTGCAAAAGACCCTCACAGACTACCCAGTTCTGCGACACAAATATAATCTAGGAGATCAAGCAATTTGTAATAAAATAACCTAACCAAATAGTTAGGATTATTCTCAAATCGCTTTTACATAGACTCGATCTAGAACACTAGGACTCCCCTAGGATCCCAGTGACAAAATCCATTTCGGCTTTGGGGTAAAGCTGAAGGAAAACTCTGTCGACCATCCAAGAACGGATCGGTGAGACAAAAAACCTCCCAGAATGTAGATCGTCATCGGAAAAGTAGGTTTACCTAGGCAATTACATACACGACACAGATCTGCTGAGATTATTTACATTTTACGCATGGAGAAAGAGTTTACAAATAACATGATGATCAAGCTGATGATGATAGTTGGATAGCACAAACACATCGATCAGGCACTATTCCTTTTGCAAAAAAGGGGGGTGTATTGATGGGTCATTGACACGTAGTGGTCAACAGGTCCCAAGACTTATTTTGAAGTAAACTTTCTTCTTTGATCTATGGATTGATTCTTCAATGTAGATCTTTGAACTTTCGCTTTGATATCCTTCAACTTGCTTTGATGCCATTCTTGAAACTTGATTCTTGAGTGTCTCTTTGATTAGATGCCCTTCCTTTACTGTGACCTTAGCTCCAATACCATGTTGAGAAATCTAGGGAATCATGAATTAAATGATTTATATTGATTAGTATATGCTTGTGAATTCGTTTTACAACTTTAGATTAGGATCTTCTTTACTTGAGTTATTAATGTTCTTCTTCATCAAACAGTCACTAGTGCATGAACGTAAATAGACAAGAGACACAGAATGTAGGCTATTAGCCAGGGCCAAAAAAATCTCTCTTTGGGAGGAAAACCCGCACAAATTCTTCTTATAGAGATTCCAATTGACGAATACCAAGACCAAGACCCTTGACCTAGTAGCCTCTCCAAGACCAAGACACATTCAACCTACTTCTTTACTTCTCTTCCACTTCGATCTTCTTTGCATCGAGGCCTCCTTTTCCTCATGTAATAGTACTGAGATCATGTCACATACTTGTGATCTTCTTCCTGTGTTAGCACTGAATTCCCTTTACTGTAAGACATAGATTACATCGAGATCATTGTTGTGGTATAGCAACGAGACAGTGAGGGGATGTCACTCTGATATCACCGAAATCTTGTCTGTTCCAATTTGCAAGATGACATCTATAATTACACTAAAATACAGAGACCCTTTTTGAGATTATATCGAACCTTGATCATTGTAGTCTCACCGAATTTCTCCTTGTTGTACTGAGATAGGGTTTCACCCTTGACTGTGAGACACCACCAAATTTATCTACTGCAATTTAGTACCTTTATCTGAGATCCTTCACTGAAGTATTCTTTGCACTCCGATCCGAACTTACTTTTGTGCTTGTCATCCAAAAATCTTAGGGATATCCGAACTGTTAATTGTCCTAATACAAGGAACCTTCAGACCTATTTATAGTTGTTGTCCTATAAATAAGACGACATGTGAATGTGAATAAATGTATCTCCATAAGGTGAGGTTGACATGAGTTCTTCACTTCATCTAGAGGCCGACTTGAAGAGGAGAGACTTGCACTTGTCTTGGTGGGATGCTTGACAATCCTATAGGTTCTACATTCATAACATTGACTCTTTTTGACTTTTCAAATCCTAAAGGCTCACAATGGAGTCATCTAAAAATAAAATTTCTTTCTCATGAAACCCATGAAGCAAAAATTTTATTTTCTTCTTTACATTATTTACAAAAATCACAATTACATGTGATAATGAAGACCAAACCTAGTTACACTTTTCAACAATTAGGGCATGAGAGAAGCTACCCAAGGACTTTATACTCCGATGAGCAATGATTGATGACTTGTCAAGGTATATTGAATAAAAATAACCTCTAGGAATATTCACCCATTCATACATGACGCATGCAACACTTCAATAGATCAAAAATTCCACCATTTCGCATAGAGTAGCAGTAAATTTCAGACCTAGATGGTGAAAATCCCATCAACATTCATGTGATATGATAAATACAAGAATAAACATGAAAAAAAATCACATACATGTACAATGAGTATATCCAATCATCAAATCATGACAAAAATGAAGCTCCAAGACTAGGAGAATAGAATCCAAACATCAAAATTCATCCATGAAACTGAACTTATCCTACAAAGGGGAATGCGAAATTCTCCAAGTAGTTGGGTAAAGATATGAAAGATCCTCAAATTTCTCTAATAGAATCCTTATTAGAGAATTCAACGATCTATAAAGGAAGCAAATGTTTCATCAAGAATTCCAACTCGTGGGATTTAAGGGATGATGGTATGATGACATAACAATGAAGCAGGTCTAAAATATCAAACTCTTTCGTTCCAATGAAGCTGCTATAGGATGACCCAAAAGAAAGATGAGATATGTATGCTTACATAATCTAAGTCCTGTCATATGGTTGCAAGTAATATGGATCACTATTTCCTCGCTGGGAAACATGATCAAAGAAAAGAGGGATATCCTCCTCTGAAAGTTGCAGAAAGGCATAGGTCACACTAGATGAAATCAACATAATATGTTGTCATATGAAGCATAAGGGAGCTGACTACAATTAAGGAACTCCAATTGGAAGCTCCTGGGAATGAAGAATGTGAAGAAAAAGGGGGAAAAGATCATGAGATATGCAACAGTGGTAGAAGGCATTCAACATTTGAAGACGAAGAAAATTTGACTAGGATATCTCCCGGAAATATATAAACACTGATGAAAGTCGGAAAAAGATAGACCCTTGACAATGGATATCTTTGGGAGATGTGTCAACATGTATGTAGGATGCTAATACCTATAGGAAGATGTCATGATGAAATACCATTGCAAAGATAATCTTGGTTTAAGTGTTGATTTCTTCTTTTGAACTAATATATGGATAGGCTTATGTAAGACTGCCAAAGTGGAGATCTGTGGATGACTTCCAGGAAGTCCATATAGAAGGATGTAAGATCCTTCTGGAAAACATGGCATGAAGAAAGTAGCATGACATGAAGCAATCCTAGATGGAAACCTGATAGATCACTTTCTGATAAAAGGAATGAGGACACGACTGAATCATGAATACAAGTGATGGATGGTCTGCGCCCTATGAAGAAGTCCCAAAAGATGAAGACTCCATGACAAAATAAATTCATGACATTGAAGAAGAAAGGAGTTCTTCAAGCAGCTAATTGTCCCATCATCTCCACCTGAGAAGCTATTGTAGGTCCCTAATTAAGAGGGAGCCTGGAAAGTTTCTTACTTGGAAGAAACTTGGAAATTCCTAGGCCAAGAGGGAGCTTAGGTACATTCCTTTTGTAGGAATGAGTACATTTCTTTATTGGAATATGTCCTACTTATTTGGGAGGGAGTGATAGACACATCATTTTGGTCTTCACTTGGGAAGACAGAATGGAGGATTGGGTAATCATTTGGCATCCGATACTCCTTGAGGATGAGATAGGGCATCCAAGAGAAGAGTGGTCGTAGAGGACTGATATTCTTTGAGGATTGGGAGTCCAAGGTAAGAATAGTCCTGATGGAACTCACCCTGAGTACCCGGAGGGGATGTTCCGGGAGAGACAATGATGAGTGTGTCTATAAAGCATTGGTCTCGCCAACATTGAACTCAAATCTTGTGGAGAGATAGAGTTGTTAGTCAAGGCCTTGCTATATGCAATGCTGGTTGATATGATGCTATACAAATGAGTTACCAATCCAAATTCTTCTTATGAGAAATTCTTCAGATTGAGAATGACCAAGTACCTTTATGAATACCTCCCTAGTTAAGAGGGAGTGTTGAAAAGTGTAACTAGGTTTAGTCTTCATAATGACATGTAATTATGATTTTATGTAATGAGATGTAAAGAAGAAAAATAAAATTATTGTATTGCTTGCTTCATGGGTTTCATGAGCAAGATATTTTATTTTTTAGTCAAGACTCCCATTGAGAGTCTTTAGGAATTATTTATTATCTAGTCATAAAATGATGGAGTCATTGTCATGTAATGAAGTCATGTTACACTTTATAAAAGGTCAAATTTGTCTGTGTAAAGTATCTTCCAATACCTTGTCACTCATCCTCTTCAAGTCAACCTACAACAAAGGAAGTACTTGCTAGAAGAAGTCGACCTACCTACTTGTGATCATGTTGGCCTAAGGGACATGAGATGAGGTGTATAAGTAGCCACATTCGGCCTCACTTAGGGGCAAGCAACTCGAAAAGCAATTCGATCAAGAAGTGCGAAGTAGAGCCCAACAGTAGAAGTGCAAAGAAGATATAGCGAAGGAGAGTTTCTTTTGGGTATAATGAAGGAGAGAGTCTTTTGGGTATAGCGAAGGAAGGATTATTTTGGGGTACTCGTTTTGGGTGCAAAAGGAAGAAGGACAAAGGCATCAAAAGAAGATTGAAGGAGAACTTATTGTTGCATTAAGGTAATGTTTGATTGGGTAAAGAATCTCGCAAAAGGAGGCTGAAGAGAAGCAGTAAAGAGACTAGGGTTTCTGATTTAGGCAAGTCTAAGAGATTGAGATTCTCTACGGGATCGAGATTCTCTAGAAGAGCCCAGTAAAAGCCTAGAGACTGAGTTTCTCTAGGGGAAGTTGAGAAGAGGCAGTTTGAAGGTTGAAGACCGAGTTTCTCTAGAAGTCGAGAGCAAATTGAGATTTAGAAGGAGGTCAAGGCAAAGAAGAGATAGAACACAAGGTTAGTGACAAGGTTCTTAGGAGGATACTAGAGTCAAGGGTCTTTGTCATGGTCTTGGTATTCACCAATTGAAGATCTATAAGTAGAGTTTTGATCGGGCTTTCCTCTCAAGAAGTGAGAGCTTTTGGCCCTGGTTGACATGTTAAAATTGGCAACTAGGGCCAAACTTCACATGGGTCATCTTAATAGCAACTAATATTTTTCTTGGATTGTTCTCTCCGAGAGGTGTAGGATTGATCTAAAGATCATCCGATTCTGACATGTACATATGAAATGAATTTATTTTGATTATGGACAAATTGCCAAGGTCGGCAAGCAAACCCATGTAGGCTCAGAAGCCCAACAGTCACGTCTATTGATCGTCAACGTTTGACTATAAATACATGATGCCTCATCCTCATTTGGACACACTTTCTCTTCACACCTCTCTCTCTCCACATGTGCGAAGGAAAGGTTGTTTTCTTGTTGTCCCTGTGTTGACCAAATTTGACCAAAAACTTCAGGAGGTTGTTTTGACTTGTTGACCATATTTGATTGTGGTTTTTGTTGATTTGTGGTAGCATCGGATGTGCTCTAGCCATGAAAATTGGTGGAAACGCTAAAGCACATGAGATCTCCAAAACTCAGAAATCTTTTGAAGAAATTCTACCCAGATGAGGAGATATTAAAATTATTAATATTTTTAATGGGATCCTAAGTATAAACTTAGGAAAATTAAAATATTAATGTGTATTAATATAATTTTGGGTTAGAAGGTTCTAAGAGACGAGGATCAAGCCAAATATAATCTTAGCTGTTGATTGGGGACTTAATCTCGTTCGTTGAAGACTCAACATGAAAAGTATAAGAGGATGATCGTGTTGAAATTTCTTAGTCTACCTGTTAGAAATTTTATATGTATTCTTTTGGTTTATTTCTCCTACTTGTTCATTATGAACAAGTTATTTAAACATATAAACATCGAAATAAACACAATACAATCTCAACCATCTATAGATCAACAACTGAAAGAATACAAAAGACACAAGTGACACTGTTATTTTTGGACAACTCGTCCCTAAAAAAACCCAATGCGGGAAAACCAGTGCAACAATTATGAGGGTTTATTTATTATGCAGTATATCCTTGAGTACAATTGGTGCCAAACCGGCTCACCCGACAGAGAAAAATAACTGGCAGTAATACCTGTCTGTTCAGTAGAAGATATTCATAAAATCTACTCCACGAAACCCCCTCCAGCACAACTGAAGCACTGCGTCAACCCTCTTAGGCACTGCACAACCTCTATGACCTTCTGCATCCTTTGCGTGGACGATGCAGGCCCTTTGGCCTCTGTGTTGTCTCTGCTGGGCTCTGCATGTCCTGCTTTGGCTTTTGTGTCTGCCTCTCTGCGTCTGTGCTGGTCTCTTAGCACTATCCCTGCCTCTCTATCCAGTGCTCACCGCCCCTCGCTGCTGATCACTTATTTGACTTTACTTAGCAACCCTGCTCTAGTAATCAAATGACTAATCACTCTGGTTTATTCTCCCACTGACCCTCAAACCTCCTCTTATACTTTTCTTGTTAGTACTTCAACGGCTGAGATTACATGTCTAATCAATGACTAAGATTAGATTTGGCTTGATCCATGTCTTTTGGAACCTTCTAAACCAGTTTTATATTAATACCCATTAATATTTTATTTTTCCTAAGTTTAGACTTAGGAACTCCATTAAAAATATTAATTATTTTTATATATCTCCCAAATCGGTTAGAATTTGCCCAAACCATTTCTGGGTTTTGGAGATCTCATGTGCTTTAGCCTTTTCACCAATTTTCATGGCCAGAGCACATCCGATTCTACCCCAAATCAACATTCCCTCTTAGCGAGGATTGTGCTCTAATAATACTCCACATTGAGCATCACTCTGATTATATGGCACCGGTACCTGTGCTGATGCTAGGCCTCCCTGCCCAACATCCTCTACACTGTCACATCCTGTATTGCTGACCATGGCCCTGCCACTGCCACTGCTGCATCTGTACGACAGAGCCCTCTACATCCGTGCTGCTGTTGGTTCTTTCTACCAACACTGTATCTGCACTGCAACCCCCTCTCATCATGTTGCATCGTGCTACTGCACTGCAACTCAGTTACTAAGAAGTAAGTAACTGATTCAGCTAAGTGCTGACATCCTTGTCAGGCTAGAAACGCTCCCGATGTTGAAGCTCTCTTTGTCGCTAACACATGCTTGCTCTACTGCCTCTGCACTGCTACAACAACTCCCTGCATCCTTCATTGTTGCAAACCTCTCTGTGCCATCCTGCACTGGTGCAACCCTCTCTATACCTCGCACTGCCGCAACGTGCTAGCCTTGTGCTGCCTGGGGACTCTTGCACTGTGGCACTCTCCATCGCTTCATTCGCATTCGTTTCTATCGACATCTGCCAGTCTTGCTACTTTCTCTTCAGGGCTCTCGTAGCAAGGTATAATCCAAGATGTTGGGTACCTCAAGGATCCTGCCCCTCATCGCCTGTAGTCATCCTGACTATAGATCAATGTCTCCCCACCTCTTCTCTAGAGGTACATGAGCACTCATGGCACAATCGTCATCCTCCTCTAGCTCCTTTTCCGCGTTCGCTGGCACTGCCTTGGAGTCAGACGCCTCTCCCTTAGCCTTCTTCCTTGGGCATTGGTTCGCATACTGACCCAGTTCCCCACAATTGAAGCACTTAACCTTGGAGAGGTCCTTTTTCTTCCTCTTCCCCTGCTTCCTCGCAGATGCCAGAGTTGCATCCTCTTCCTCTTCCTTCTTCATCTAGACTCCTTTGCTGCTACTTCCCGTCTTGCTCAGCCGTCTGATCTCTTCTTGGCAAAGAGATGCCCACAATTCTTCCCAATCTGGAAGATTCACCCTGCCCAGTATGCTCTGGACTAATGTCTCCCACTCCTCGAAGACTGCATTTAGTGAGATCCTCACCATCAAGTCCTGATCCAGCGTGGCCCCTATGGAAGTTGGTCCCAGATCTCCTTCAACCAACCGAGGAAGTGATCTATCTGCTCCCCATTTTGCATTTTGTATGACCGCAGCTGATTCTCAAGTAATATCTTCCTCTGCATGGAAGTATGCTGGTACAACGTCTTCAAGGTGTCCCACATTTCCTTTGCCGTCTCTTTCTCGGTAATATGTTGGACCACATGATCCTTGACCCCGTCAAGAATGATGCATTTCGCCTTGGCCATTGCCTCCTCATACTTCTCATTATCAGCTGAGTCAACTGGGATAGCCATTGTTCTCAAGGTGAAGGCCTTGATGCAATGTCTATCTAGAATGGACTAGATCCTAGCCTTCCAGACCACAAAGTTGGACGCCCCGTCTAGCCTGTCCTGATCCCTCAGTCCAGTCATGGCCATTTCTCTTCTCCTTCGTTCGACTCCTCCAAGCCTCTATTTCCCTCTGGAAGTTCTCTCTTTGACTTCATCTGAGTCGCTACTTCCCGTCTGGAAATTGTCTGCTAGACTCCCTTTGAGTCTCGATTTCCCTCCTGGAAATCTGCATGCTAATCATCAAGTCGCACCTCTCTGATCTCTTATGCACCTCCAACACTGATCCGAATTCCTTGGCTAGAAATGCTCCTTGGTAGCGACTCCCTCTACCTTGGTTTTTCCCGTTAGGTATTGTTCTGACTCGGCAGCAACAACACCCCACCAGCTTCACTCCTTGCAATCTGCCCATAGGCTCCTATGCCCCAACAATTGAAGGACTCACCCTCTAGGCTCTGCACAATCCTGGCACTAGCTGAAATGCTCCTGTAGCCAACTATGTCAACCCTCCTGGTCTCTACGTGAGCCCTTTTCTGCCCTCCTCGGCCTCTGCACTGGCCTCTCTTTGGCCCGGACTGATGATGTAGTCCCTCTGTGTCAATCCTTCTTTTGTCGCTTTCTACAAGGAACAACTTCTGTCACTCAAGACAATTGTCTCTACTGCAAATGCGTTGCTTCAGCTGATGCCTTCAACTCTCCTGTGATCTGCAATGACGCTCTGATACCATGTTGAAATTTTTAAGTCTACTCGTTAGAAATTTTATCTGTATTATTTTGTTTTATTTCTTCTACTTGTTAGTTATGAACAAGTTATTTAAACATATAAACATCGAAATAAACACAATACAATCTCAACCACCTATAGATCAACAGTTAAAAGAATAACAAACACACAAGTGACACAATTATTTTTGGACAACTCGTTCTTGGAAAAACCCAATGCGGGAAAACCGGTGCAACAATTCTGAGGGTTTATTTATTATGCAGTATATCCTTGAGTACAACTGGGTGCCAAACTGGCTCACCCTACAGAGAAAAATAATTGGCAGTAATACCTCTCTGTTCGGAAGTAGAATATTCAGAAAATTTTCCCCACGAAACCCTCTCCAGCACAACTGAAGCACTGTGTAAGTGTCAAACCCCTCTGCGTTAGTCCTTTGAGGCACTGCATCAGCGTCAAACCCCTCTGCGTCAGTCCTCTGAGGCACTGCGCAACCTCTACGGCCTTCTACGTCACTCTTGTTGCCATCTGCGTGGATGATGTAGGCCCTCTAGCCTCTGCGCTGTCTTTGCTGGGCTTTGCGTGTCCTGCTCTAGCTTCTTCGTCTGTCTCTCTGCCTCTGTGCTGGTCTCTTGGCACTATCTTTGCTTCACTGTCTAATACTCATTGCCACTCATTGTTGACCATTGATTCGACTTTACTTAGCAACCCCGCTCTAGTAAATCAAATGACTGATCACTCTGGTGTGTTCTCCAACTGACCCTCAAGCCTCCTCTTATACTTTTCCTGTTGGTCCTTCAACGACCGAGATTATATCTCCAATCAATGGATAAGATTAGATTTGGCTTGATCCATGTCTTCTGGAACCTTCTAACCTAGTTTTATATTAATACCCATTAATATTTTATTTTTCCTAAGTTTAAACTTAGGAACTCTATTAAAAAGATTAATTATTTTAATATCTCCCAAACTGGTTAGAATCTGCCCAAACCATTTCTAGGTCTTGGAGATCTCATGTGCTTCAGCCTCTCCACCAATTTTCATGGCTAGAGCACATTCGATGCTACCCCAAATCAATAGCTCGAGGGTCAATTGGAGATGCACCAAATCGATCAGTCAGTTCGATTTTCTGGAGTGGGGTTCACTGAGAGAATCGAACCAGTGATCTGTTGCAGTGAGGGGCAGTTTAGCACGGGGCTAAGAATACATAGCAGAGAGGCAGAGACAGCACAAAGCTTGGAAAGGCTGATGCAGAGGCTGAGGCCAGCGTGGATGATGTAGAGGGCCAGAGGGCTGACGCAGAGGAAACAGTAGCTGCGCAGAGGGCTAGCAGAGCTGACGCAAGGGAAAAACGCTGCACTGGAGATTTTCGTGGGGCAGACTGGAGTTGAGAGGGTGACACAATCCCTAGTAGAGTGACACAGAGCAGTAGAGAAGCTTGGAGCAACTTTTGCTGTCCAGCTAAGGAGTTGTCGTAGTTGTTGTAGGATCGATCATCTGGTGACTGATCAACGATAATATTTGACTCCGAGGAGAGGTACTTCTGCCATTTCTGGCACCCTAGTTGTATTCAAAAAACTGCATAATAATAAAACCCTCATATCTGTTGCACTGGTTTTCCCGCATTGGGTTTTTTTGGGGACAATTGTCCAAAAATAACGGTGTCCCTTGTGTGATTGTCTCAGTGATTTTAGTTGTTGATTTGTATATATGCTAAGGTTTCATTTGTGTTTATTTAAGGTATTTATAATTATAAATAACTTTTTAATGAAAAGAACAAGTAGGAGAAAATAAACTAGATAATGCAAGAGGGATTTCTGACGTGTCAGACTTAGAAATTTCAACATGGTATCAAAGGGTTGCAGATCACAGGAGAATTGAAGGTACCAGCAGTAATCTGAAGAATTTGCAGCAGTAGCAGTTGTCCTAAGAGACAACATTGTTCTAGAGCAGAAGCAGCAGAGAAGAAGTGATGTAGAGGGCATGCGTCATCATTTTGAGCCAGGAGGAGGGTCAATGTAGAGGTAGAGAGGGGCAGATCAAACCTACGCAGTTTCCGGTCATCTTTCTCAGCCAGGAAGGATCAACGTTGTGGCCAAGAGGCACAGATTTTGTCGTTCTCAAGATTGCGTAGACCCTTAAAGGCTCAATTTCTTGAGTTGTCGGGACTTGGGGAGCTATACGCAGATTGTGATTGAGAAGATGGTGGTGGGGTGTTGGTTCTATTAGAACAGAAGAATACCTAAGGAGATGGAACCAACGTAGAGGGAGTCGCTACCTTGATGGATTTCTAGCCAATAAATCCAAATCTAAGTTGCAGTTGCAAGGAGGATTGGAGGGAGCGGTTCGACAACAGGCCATAGGATTTCCAAGATGGAAATTAGGACTTAGAGAGAGATTTCCAGGAGTAAAGTTGAAACTCAAAGGGAGTCCAGAAGAGGAGCTGAAATGGCGGTGAACTGACTGAGGGATCAAGACAGGTTGGACAGGGCTTCCAACTTTGTCATTTGGAAGGCTAAGATCTTGCCAGTCCTGGATTGACATCACATCAAGGACTTTGCCTTGAGAACTGTGGCTATCTTAGTTGATCCAGTTGAGAATGAGAAGTATGAGGATGCAATGGCGAGGGCGAAGTGCATGATCCTTGACGGGGTCAAAGATCATGTCATACCACATATTGCTAAGAAGAACACAATAAAGGAGATGTGGGACACATTGATGACCTTGTATCAGAGCTCTTCTGTACAACGGAAGATGCTATTGGAGAATCAAATGCGGTCATATCAGTAGAGGGGAGAATAGTTAGATCCATTCCTTCTCAGGTTGCAGAAGATTCGTGTAATGACCCACATATAAATAAAATACGAGTATTAGCATATATACGAGACCTCCATACGATAGCTATGCATGCATGGACCCGCATGTATCGCACTATATATAAGCTAGTTACTACAGGAGGAGATATAAATTAAGGTAATGAATTAATACCTCACCAGAGTATCACATATATGATAAATCCTTAAAACCAGCAGAAAATGTTAATTTTAATTTACAAATTAAAATTTGAAAATTAAAATTAATAAAATAATAATATAAATTATTAAAATTATAAATTGAAAAAATTTAATTAATTCATTAAAATAATAAATAAACTTTATTAAATCAAAATTGTGTATCCAAATAAAATCAACGAAATCAAATGAGATTTGATTTCATAAAAGTTACTCATAACCAAAATATTGACACAGAGATGGGAAGAAGGCGGTGGATGAGGAAATAAAAGAAGGAAGGAATCTTGAAAGAGGGGGAGAAAAACCATGTTTACGCAGGGAGCAGACATGAGAACAATTTTGGAACATGGTAGTACAACAATGAGGGGAACTTGAGTTTTGATTGTACTGGAGTTTTTGGGCACGGGGATCAGATCACTTCAATTGGAAAGCATTTTGAGACTGAGTACCTAGGTTGTACCCAATTCCGCAAGATGGTTTTGGCCATTTTGGTAAACACAAGCGGAACAAAAATTGCAGCCATAACAAGAATTGCAGTAGAGCTCCGTGGCAGAGCAAATAGGTTAGTATTCATTAGATAAATGAATTTGAATTCTGTGTTTAAATTACATATTCAGGTATTTGAATTAAGGGTTCTTACATTTGGTATCAGAGGAAAGGTTCAAACTCTCAGACCTCACCATAGTTTCAGTAGTTCTATTTTAATGCTCTTATTTAATTCTTTTCGATAGAATGTGATCTAGTTCTCAACTATAGATTGGTTAGGAATGAATTCAAATGTATCGTAGTCCGCTTGTTACTGCATAACTATTCAGATATCTAAAATTATGAATCCTCTGTTCCTATTTCTTTCGCTGAAATGAGGTAGGATCGGGAAATAAATAATCAAATGATAATAACCTCAATCAGACCTAAACAACGTAATATAATTATGGATTCAGTGGCTTGATGCTAGAATTTGATGTATTGCAACTTTTGTTGTGTTAACTTCGAGAGTATGAGTCATCTCAGTTGAGGTTAATGATGTTCATGTCAGCGATAGCATAAACCTATAGGAGTCAATAAACAACTCGCAAGTAATTAATTCTTGATGGTTGTTTGCCATGTCAACAGTCTGGAGATATTTTAGGTGCATTTGGATCTATTATGAGGTTGGTTGATCCAAAAACACCGAAAGATGATGCTTCAATTGCAAAGGTTATGATAAAAGTTGTAGCTCGTGAAGCAGACTCTTCTGAAGCTTGCCTGTCACGTAAAGAGAAGTTGAAGGCAGAGAGATTAAAAAGGGAAAAAGTGTTTGCTGCTTTGATCAAGAATGGGCAGCATGGTTTAGAGGGTGAAAACGTAGAGTCTACTCTTGAAGGTGCAGTTTCTGTTCAGAATGAATCTGGTAGCAACACTACAATATGCAGTAGCTCTTACAACGCTGCTACAATCCACTAAATTCAACGAAAAGGAAAATTTCTTATGTCAGTGTTAGAGAAGAAGATTATGGGTAGACAGAGGTTGTTGTTGCTTCAAAAGATTGTAACAATAAACCAAGCACAAAGCACTCAGAGAAAGTTCGACACAACCATCGCCATCGCCATCGCCGTCATAGTAATCACCATAAGAGATTCAAATCAGAACATATAAATAAAATGAAAGGATTAGGATTAATATGATTTGGGTATAAACAGATAGCACGGTATTAGTCGTGACAACAAGGTATTAGTCGTCTCCGTCAGTTAAATTTTAATCCATATATATATATTTAATGCCACACAACTCCTCCCACTTATTTTTATATTATTATAGTGACAGCAATGTAGATTATTATTACTACATATCCACGCAGAGGGAAGTCTTTCCGTAATGGATGACCCTCGAAATCATAACCTATCTGTGAATATATGGCGTAGTTCCGAATGAATGATGGATTAAACACCAGACATAGCCCATACTTCCCGCTCCCACTGGTTGGCTGAAGGAAATGGACTAACTACCGGAGATAATCGCATTATTTCGTCCACACGGGTTTGTACACGAATGCGTGGATTATACCGACTTCTTGTAAATTATAAACTGCGTCAGAACTTCGTTTGTGAGAGAGATAATCAACTCCATCTGATTGACTGCGGAGGTGGTTATTGCATAGTTTAAAAAAAAAA
Source organism: Pinus taeda (assembly GCA_000404065.3). Classification (NCBI taxonomy): domain Eukaryota; kingdom Viridiplantae; phylum Streptophyta; class Pinopsida; order Pinales; family Pinaceae; genus Pinus; species Pinus taeda. The sequence goes on along the minus strand of APFE030644842.1, from coordinate 60,954 downwards.
ACATTAAACAAAACATAAATGCATTAAGACTGTACATTTTCTTTGGATCTAATTGTAAGAAAAATGTCTATAGCAATTTGATAGTATTAAAGATATGAGAGGGAAAAGGCAATACGAAAAGTCGTCTGCGCTCGTGGTCTAATGGATAAGGCATCTGACTTCTAATCAGGGGATTGTGGGTTTTGGGACTTCGTGACCTCGACCAAGCGCTTACTATGTTCAAATTCATCTAACCCAAAGTTTTTATATTTATTTATGAAGTTGGTAGACCCATATCATATATTATTTTTCGAATCTTCTGATTGACGGAATTTATTATGGATGAATTCCAGCAGATACAATTTATTAATATGTCATGAACTACTTTTTTTTTTTTAAATGTTGTTATAAATAAATTTCATTATAATAGGCTTTTATGTTTTTTTATTATTTTGAGTATTCTATTTATTTGTCATTTGTTGGAACTTGTTTTTGAATTATAAGTTTCATTTAAAGCTATTAAATATTTTTACATATTTTAATTATTGATTTAATAAAGTTTAAAATGGCATTATTAAATTCATCAATTAAATGTACACTAAAATAATAATCATGCCAGGTTATAATGTTAATATCCATTTAAGTTATATTAAACTATATTTATTATATTAGGCAAGGGAACTTCAGTCTGAGGTCGAAGAATACATAGCAAAGAGGCAGAGCAGCATCGGGAGAGACAACATAGTCCTAGAGAGGGTGATGCAGAGGCCATAGGGGCTGACGTAGAAGTCGTAGGGGCTGATGCAGGCCCTTGGAGGCAGCACTGGAGAAATTTTGTGGGGCGGAGAGGGAGCAGTTCAGCAAATCGACTTTCTGAGCAAGGTAGGCTCACTGTGGGGGTGACACAGCTCCTAGAGGAGGTGACGCAATTCCAGCACAGATCTTGGAGTAGCCATTACTGCCCAGCATTGGGAACCGCCAGGTCATCCGTAGGGTTTGATCATCCAGTGGTTGAATTTGCTGGAATATCTTTCTCCTGGTAGAGGTACTTTTGCCAGGATTTTTCTCTGTTGGGTGAGCCATATCCACCACCCTAGTTGTATTCAAGGATCTGCTTAATAATACAAGCCCTTTATATGCTGCACTGGTTTTCCCGAATTGGGCTTTTCCGGGGACGATTGTCCAAAAATAACAATGTTCCTTGTGTGATTGTCTCAGTGTATTTTAGTTCATGATCTGTATATATGTGTAGGCTGCAATAGTGTTTTACATCGATATTTATGTAATTAAATAACTTGTTAATGCAAAGAACAAGTAGGAGATGTTAAACAAGTAATTGCAATAGGGGTCTCTGATGTGTAGATTTAGAAATTTTCACAAAAAACTAGGGAGCGATTCTTTTTTTGCTAGAGCGCGCTCCCGAAAATTGCTTCCAAACAGGAGCGATTTGGTAGCATGCTCTCAGGGTCACTCCTTGAGTGCTTCTGTCCAAAGCGCGCTTTGGGAGCAGGAGTGAAAGGGAGGGAGGGGCTCCCTCGCAACACTTGTCTAATGTATGGAATGTTTGAATCTAGGTTTTCTATTGTGCCCTAAATTATTTAAAATTGTTAATTAGAATCTAGATCTCATTGTTGCATGCATTACTCATGAATAACATGTGGATGATATCCTAGTGGTGAACTTTAATTAGCTCTCCCATAAAACTCCTTAATTCATTACATAGGTAATTGAAAGGGTTGATGCTAGGGCATCAATTATCCTTCCTCCATAGCAACTATTGTTAGTTTTTGTAGCATCAGATGTGTTCTAGCCACGAAATTTTGAGGGGAGGCTAGAATACATGAGATCTTCGAAACCCAAAAATCATTTCTGGAAATTTTGCCTAGAAATAACTTAATTAGATTATTAACCAGTTTTTAAATATTTCCTAAGTCTAAACTTAGGGAATATGGTTAATTAATCAGAATTAATTAAGTCAAGGTGTAAATGATCTAAAAACTCACATGGATTGACATCAAGTTAATCCTAGCCATTTATTAAGATTTAATCTTGGTCGTTGAAGTCCCAACAAAGGATTATAAGAAGAAGTGGATAGGCACTTGGAAAAGACACTTGAGAAAATTGATTTCCAAAGTAGCAACAGTCACTTGCCGAAGAGAGAGCCAATGAGAAAGGGGAAAAGACAGTGAAGCCGGAGGAAGGATTCCAGATCGTGTGAGTGCGTTTGCAAAGAGGCAGAGGAGCAATAGAGAGGCTAACGCAGAGCAGCATAGTAGCCTCTAGTGGAAACTACGATTTTGCTGGAGAAAGACGAGTTTCAGTGCCAAAAGTTAGGTAGACGTTCTAAAGGCCAGGAGAGACATTTTCCCAGAAAACGATAGACCAGACGACTTGAGGAGAAGCTGGTTCGAACTGAGTGCAGAAGTAAATGCGCTAGGGTAACGCGGTAGCTGCGTAACGTTAGTTTGGACAGCTCAATTTGAGTCGAGGTCAGGGCCCGAATTTGCTTGTGGAGTGAGAAAATTTCCTCACTAGATTTTTCTTGCTAGTTTTTCTCTGTAGGATAGACAGTTTCGGCATCCAAGTATACTCAGAGTGTTTCATTGCTTCTTAACATTAAAACCCTCAGCTGCTACCTCGGTTATTCCAATATGTGTTTTTCTGGGGTCATTTGTCCAAAAATAACTGTGTTATTTTATGTGTGTGCTAGCATTTCTTCCAGCGTTTATTCTTCTGCAATTTTATTTGTGTAGGTTGCAATATCAGTTATTCAATGTTTGTTGTAGGAAACAATGAATAAATTGTCAATTAAAATAACAATTAGGAGAATAATTTCCAGTTGTTGCAATAGGATTCCGAGTTTCAGAATTTTCACAACTATTGGCTATCCTATCAACTCATAGACTCCATACTCCAAGGAACAAGGCACTACCATATTTTTTTGGTGATCAATCAGAGAGCTCAGAGGCGAAGACAAAAGGAGTTTCGTTGTTCAGTGTGAGCAGCGGATCGAAACTGCCAGAGGCAACGCATTCACCGTTCCTGAAGGTTGGGTTACTTGAGGAGATTCGATTTTTTTGAGAGGGACAAAAAAAATCAATATCTTCAGATCAAGTGATTCCAAAAGCAAAGGGAGCAGCCCAGTATTTTTGCAGAGAAGATCTCTAGCTGGACGCAATGGATTTTGTAGCAGTTCGCTAGAGCAGAGCCGGTGTCGGGTGGAAGGAAGAAGATCACACACAGAGGGAAAATTTTCCTTAGGGAACTTCTAGTCTCAAGAAGTTCGGCTTTTGTCCTTGTAGATCAGCAATCGTTGTGAGCAAATCTTCTCAGTCTAGAAGGGAGTGTGAATAACTGAGCAGCAGCTGAGCAGAGGGGAAGAGGAGATTTTCGACATTTGTTGAGATGGCCACTGTTGGGCTTCGTGAACAGGATAGGTTGGATGGAGCTTCCAACTATGTCATCTGGAAGGCAAGGATGTCCTTCCTTCTAGATGAGTTTGCCCTGAAGACATATATTGATGCAGTGGCAGCAGTTCCCCGGGATGCAGAGTAGCTGAAGGAATACAAAGAGGAGATGGCACGAGCAAAGAGATTGATCCTAGATGGTGTCCGGGATCATATTGTTTCTTACATAGCTAGCAAAAATATTACCAAAGAGATGTGGGATACATTCTCCACGCAATACTAGGGCACTTACGAGCAGCGAAAGATGTACTTAGAAGAGAAGTTGAGGCTCATTCGGATGCAGAAGGGGGAAGGCATAGACTCCTTCCTCACCAAGATTCATGAGGTCCGAGACTAGTTGTCAGCTATTGGGGCAATGCCCCAACCCACAAAGCTAGTGTGATTGGCACTAAACAGTGTCTCCGAGGAGTGGCATGTATTCATCCAAAGTATTTTGGGCAGAGATACCTTGCCAAGGTGGGACAAAATGTGGGCTGATTTGCAGCAAGAGGAATTGAGATGAGCTCTAATGAAGCGCTTTGTCAATGGCAGCAGCAGATCGAAGTAGGTGAAGGAGGAGGAGAATGTGGCCCTCGCATCAAATGGTCCCAGTGAGGGGCAGGGGGAGCAAAGAAGAAAGAAGGACCTGTCGAGGGTCAAGTGCTTTAGATGTGGTGAACTCGGTCACTACAGTACCCAATGTCCTCTCAGGAAGAAGGATAAAGAGGAGAAGTAGGACCAACAAGCAGCATCAGTTGAGATCGATAGGCTTTCCTCTAGGCTGGAGGAAGACTTCACCATGTTCGCTGACATACCTCTAGGAGTGAGGTGGGGAGATTTGGTGTTGTAGCCCCAGAGTGTTACAGATGGATAGGATCCTTGAGGAGGTCCACCTCATGGATCAATACCTTGCTATGGGGGCCTAGTGTTCAGTGGTAGTAGATGCAGTCAGAGGCCAAGTAACAATTGCAAACTAGTAGCAGTCAAATGTTGGGGAGCTCAATGCAGAGTTGGTAACAGTGCAATTGACACAGTGCAAAGTCAGCAATAGTGAAGAGTCTTCAATAGACAGAGTAGTAGCTAGTAATAGTCAGGACTCGGGAGACAGATGCATCATGCTAATCACAGTGGATTCAGTGTTTAGGATGCTTCTCAGTTGCAACAACAATAGATGAGAGGGAGTTGTAGTGCAGATGTAGTGTTGGTAGCAGTGCAACAAGGTCAGCAACAGCGCAGATGCAGCACATATCAGAGTTGCGCAGTGGTTTGTGGGCAGCGACAACCATATATCAACAGCGTGACAGGAGATGATGCAAAGACATGGTGTTGCTACAAGGTGTGCAGTAGAGCACTAAAACACATTCCTCGCTAAGAGGGAGTATTAGTATTTGTAGCATCAGATGTGTTTTAGCCACAAAATTTTGTGGAGTGGCTAGAATACATAAGATCTCCAAAGCCCAGAAATCATTTCTGGAAATTCCGCCTAGAAATGACCTAATTAGATTATTAACCAGTTTTTAAATATTTCCTTGGGGAATATGGTTAATTAATCAGAATTAATTAAGTCAATGTGTGAATGATGTAGAAACTCACACAGATCGACTTCAAGTTAATCCTAGCCATCAATTAAGATGTAATCTTGGCCGTTGGAGTCCCAACAAAGGATTATAAGAAGAAGTCAATGGGAACTTGGAGAAGACACTTGAGCAATTCGATTTCCAGAGTAGCAACAATCAGTGGCTGAAGAGAGAGCTAGTGAGATCGAAGCAGTTAGAGGGGTAGAGACAATGAAGCCAGAGGAAGGATTCCAGATCTAGTGAAGGCATTCGCAGAGAGGCTGACGCAGAGCAGCGAAGTAGCCTCTAGAGGCAACTTCGATTCCGCTGGGGAAAGGCAAGTTTCAGTGCCAGAAGCTGGGAAGAGATTTCTAAGGCTGGGAGAGACATTTTCCTAGACAGCTTGAGGAGACGCTAGTTCGAATTGAGTGCAGAAGTAACTGCGCTAGGGTGATGCAGTAGCTGCCTAGAGCCAATTTGGATAGCGTAATTTGCGCTGAGGTCAGAGCCCGGATCTCCTTGTGGAGTGAGGGAATTTCCTCACTAGATTTTTCTTGCCAGTTTTTCTCTGTAGGATTGCCAGTTTCAGCGTCCAGTTGTACTCAAATTATTTCACTGCTGCTTAATATTAAAACCCTCAGTTGTTGCACCAATTTTCCCAAGTTGGGTTTTTCCAGGGACATTTGTCTAAAAATAATTGTGTTATTTTATGTGTGTGCTAGCATTTATTCTTGCGCAGTTTTATTTGTGTAGGTTGCAGTCAGTTATTTAGTATTCGCTGTAGGAAACCATGAATAAATTGTTAATTAAAATAACAATTAGAAAAATAATTTGTTGTTGCTACAATAGGATTCCGGGTTTCAGAATTTTCACAACTATTGGCTACCCTATCAACTCATAGATTCCATACTCCCAAGGAACAAGACACTACCCTATTTTGTTGGTGATCAAACTCACTTTTCATCCAATAAATTTTTCCTTTCTCTCCCTTAACCTAATTCATCCCCTTCAAGGCCAAGCTCGCAAACTAGAGATTAGTGCAAATCTCTAGGCAAGGGAGATTCTTGGGAGTGGAGAATCTAAATGCCAAGGGCATAATTGGTTGCCTCAAAATCAACACTCTTGGTAGGCACTCACTTCAATTTCTCCCATAAACTTTCTTGCCCTACAGTGAACCCTAGCTTAGTGTTGCTTCAACTTAGGGGTTTGTTTGAGGGTTTCATGTGCCTTGTTGAAAATCATTGTTGGAATCCCTTTCTTAGCATTTTGACCTTAGGCCTTCCCAACCCTCAATCAATCAAACCCGACTATTGATTGAGACTTTATGCTTAAGTTGAGCCTTTCCCTTAGAAGCCGCTCAATCATCCTAAACCATATACATAGAATAGTTATTAAGTGACCTATTCACACTGTGGGACTCCTACCATCGGTGAAAATCCATAAAGAGCAGGGGGGTTTGGCTATGGTGACAGTGGGCCACTACCTCATTGTTGTTTTTTGGTCTAGTATTAGCCTTATAGGGTACCCCTCTTTGAGGCTTGCTAGATTTTGTGGCAGCAAGGTCCACACAAGTAACCCTAGAACCAAGTCAACAAGTTTTACCCCCATGGAGTGCTCTGCAATAAAAGGATGACAAGTGTCACATTAGGGTTTTTCCCAACCTCAAATTGGTGTGCCCTCCAAGCATGATCCCTCTTGGGCCCAGTCACCCTCCTCAAAGATGGTGCACTATCCTACATGTTGTTAGTCCACTTTCCCTTTAACATGGTGCTTTGTTTGTTGAGTGCCTTCATGCAAGTTGCTCCTCTAGCAATGTGTCACATGCCCGCTTGTGCCCAATGCCTCTCAACCTGTGCCTTAAAGGAGTTACTTGCTCCAATGCTTCTGCTCGATAAATTTGTTTGAGTCCACAACCAATCTCCCTGAAATAAGCTCCTCAACCAAGTGTCTTCAAATCAAGGATCCAACCTAGATTTATGCCACATGGTTTCGTGCTCTTAGGACTAAGTGCCCTCCTAGTTAGTCCTTCCTAGTTAGGTACCTCTCCTAATTAAGCAGCCAACTCACTTATTATTGCACCCATGGGTTAGTCATCATGCCACATAGGATAAAAACCTCCTAATAAGTGCACCATACTAGCACTATCCAAGGTCAAGCATCCACTTACTGATGAACCATCCATATGTCCATCAAATATCACCAAGGAACTAGGAGATCTAGTGCCCTCCTAGCTAGGTGAAAACATTTTTGGAGTAACCCCCTAAAGCTAACATGGACACAGTATGATCAACATATTTTTTAATGTTTTAGATGATAGATCTCATATCCTTAATATTCATAGATATATAAACCCAAAAGAACAACCCAAAAACCTTTTAAAAAAAAATTAATCTCTAAAAACCTAAAATAGTGAAATTTTCAAAAAATGTATTATTTGTTCTCATTTGTTGCACTTTCCTGGTGCTGAAATCCTTCACAAACTTTGGAACAAAAGTCATATTTTTGTCCTTATGAGATGATACCTCCATATTTTTTCGATTACGTATTTGGTAATATTTTTTCAAATCGAATCTTATATGAATTCGCATTTGTATAATCTTGGTACCACGCTGTACACAAAATTGAAAATCACGAGGGTGATAGTATTATTTCTCTATCTACTTTGAGATGAACAATCCTAATACCTGATCTTTTGTTTCAGGCACGCCCACTCTTTGCTGAACTGCTTCAAGCTGCATTGGAACTGCTAGTTACATGCGAGTGCTCTGGTGGCACAGGTTGCCCAAATTGTGTCCAGGTTAATGTTTGAGCTGTTAGCCGTTCTGGTTCTTTTAGACTTGTTGATTAGATACTCACATTACATATTTCACACGTCGTGGTTTGGTAAAAAAGTAGTCTGACAAACTGTTTGAGTACATTCTGCAGAATTTTTCTTGTAGCGAGTATAATGAAGTTATAGACAAGCAGGCGGCCGTAATTATTCTAAAGGTATAATTTTGTCGGCTCATATTAAGAACAAAATGTGATTACTTGAAAGGATTGGACATGAAAGTTATGTCTTCCCTGCCGAAATTCAATTACAACTGCTGCAACGCCAGGAAGTGAGTTTTATTAATTTTCAAAATTAACTGCAGGGTGTCATTCAAGCAGAGGAGAACTACAGAGAGGGACTGAAATAAGCTATTGAAGCCTCTAAAATGGAACAATAAATACTGTTTATGCGGTTTTTGAATCTGTCAGTTGTAGTCGGAATAACAGGGCATCCATTTCTCAAGCCATTTTGGATTGCTTTTATTATTTGGGATAACTCTACCGCGCAAGTGGTATTTGCAGAGGAACCCACAAAATTATATGGATGACAGAAAAATGACTAAACTAGAAACTATAATTTAAGAAGATGCGTCAGTCCAGGAAATCTAACTCCGAAATATCACTGTTAGATGGATAGTGATAGATCTAGTTGTATGGGTTTAATGTTACTTTTGATTTCCTTCTACTAACAGTATTATATTGTTATTATAGGGATCGTGACCTGTTCCCCCTTCTGTTGGTTTTCACTTGAGAGGGATTAGCATAACCAAAGTGCAGTGAATACTGCCGCGTGGGGTGCAAACATGTTCCTTGCAGAGAAGCAAATGAACAGGACCACGTCAAATAAACATATCGGTGTTAAAAAAGGGGAGTATGGTGCTTCTGTGTTCTATATGATACTCCAAATGGACTTTTATGATTTGTCATTATTGCCGGAGGACTCCCAGTTTATTCCTCATTTCATGAGTATATTACTATATACTTTTATAGGCATTTATTATTGATTGTAGACTAAAGTGGGTATTATGTGAAAAGAGGTGATCTTGTGGATCTTTGAGTATCTATGCATGCACTAAGTTGTTACATCACGGTACCTTATTGCTTCAGGCACCAAGGTCCAGGCGCCATCTATGGAAGTTGTACGGTATAAGTTGATAACTCAAGCTTATAAAAATGTAACAGTTCTGTATCATTTTCAGAAAACATGTATCTGGTTTTCTGGTCCACGGGAGTTTCTTAGTGGTTTTGCTTGCATTTTTATCTATCATCATAATTCACGTAAGTTTATCAGTGAATGTATTTTATTTTAATGTCATTGGATGCCAAATGCGTTTTCCATTACAAAGTATGTGATTGTACTTTTTTTATTTACTCTATTTTACGAGAGCTGTGGGTAACAAACATTTCTATAAGAATTATTAATCATTATTTCACAGAGACACATTCTTAAGGGGTAGGGAGTGTGCTCAATGTGCTCTCAAGATTTGGGTACTTCAATGGGTGTTTTCCATATGCATTTTAATAAGAAGCATTATCCATTATTACACATAAAAATTTAAGGGCTACGGAGTGTGCTCAATGTGCTCCCAAGGTAAAGATACTTCAATAGGATGTTTTCTAAATACTTTGGGGAGATGTTAGGAATCATGCATTCCATACAAAGGGAATGTCCGCAAGCACCCTAAAAAATAAAGGTACTTCCAGGTATTCAGAAAAAGTACAATTTAGAGAAGTGATAAAATCAGAACAAATTAAAAGAAATATGCCCCAAGCCTAAAGCAGTTACACCCAAACTCACATTTACAGGTATGTTTTCTGTATAAAATCTTAATTTTTTAGTACTTCAGGAAAGGCTCTCGATGTATGCGGTCTCAACATCCCTTGCAACGTTTTCTAAAATTTGGATGGTGCCTCCAAACATCCCACTGTTTTGATATCTTTGGAACTTGGTGGAAAATTGGTAGCGTTTTCCAGATAATAATAGTCATTATGATCCTTAATATTAAGTCACTTCTAACTTTAGTAGAGAACAAATTATTGCTTTTTGGAGATGCCACATTCTAGAAATCGGGGATAAGTTGAAGTCAAAGATGATTTTTGATGCTCTATTTTTGTCATCGGGAATAGGAATGAAACATAAACATGTATAGCATGTGAATAAAATTTCATTAAAAGTAGCATTTTAGGGTTTTTAAATATATATTGAAAATCGTTCAAATTTCTACAAGTACATAAATAGAGATATCACATTCATAAGTTTATTAAAAACTGAATGATTCTGGGTTATATTTATAAGAGTTTGTGAAGCAAATATAAAAATCATAATTCATAAATGTTCATTATTTAGTTTTAAAATGATAAGTAAAGGAACAAATCTTGTAAATTTCTATTGAATCTTCTAAGCTGCCTCTTTTAGATATTGTTTGAGCCAAATCCATTTCGTTGACCATTCAACACTAGAAATCAAGCTTTCGAGTTGAAGTTCCAATATTCAGATTGTTTAGTTGCAAGGGTCTAACACAAATGTGTAGAAAAAAATGATGATATAGAACGCATAGTTACGAAAAAAGTGAGGGAATGAGATGGTTTTGAATTTATGAGTGAGTTTTAGGGTTAGGAAATTTTTTGGTTTTTTTTTCGTCTCTTCTTGTTGATCATTTCTAAAGAAACTTATTTCTCATTTAAAAATATATATTGTTATTGGAAACATGTTTCCAATCTTGCACAACCTTTTACAAGAGACTGGAGTTTATCAACACATTTTTGGTAACTATTCGCTATCCTACATATTAAAGAAAACTCATATAATGCTAAAAGATCAATGTGTTTTTTTTGGAGAAAATACTTTTTATCTATAAATTATATTAAATGTGAAATTTACACTATCCAAAAGGTGATATTAACCCAATAAATTATTCCAATTATTTATGCATAGCATAATTAAATTTTTAGCTGAAAGTAATGAATAAAAAACATGAACAATACCATTGACAAAAATGAAAATGTAGCAAAACATATGAGAAACCAACCACACAAATATTTTTGGACAAATGTCCTTGGAAAAAACTCAAGGTGGAGAAAACTAGTTTTGAGGATGAGGGTTTTATTATTAAATCTTTAGCGAATCTACAAGTGGGAAATTACATTTATTGCTTCCCTGATATTGGCAAAGCTCCAACAAAATTGATCTTCACCTCAACTAATCAAAACGAAGTGAGAAACCTCACGATCTCCCTGTGCGGATCTACTCGGCCCTCTAGAGAGAAACTCCACCTCCTGCATGGCCTCATATGGTCCACATGTGTAGCCTCTTGGAACTGACACGACCTGGACAGAAACTGAGCTCTCAACGTCCCTCTGCACTCGCATGGTCTCTTAGAGAAGCCTCGACCTTCACATGTGCGACTTCTCTCATCAACTTTGCCTCTAGAAAACTTGACCCTCCTACAGAAAATAACTCGGCTAGCAAAACCTCCCTCTAAAACTCAAAGGTTGGAAGTCTTGATGAAGAATAAACCCTGAAAATATTTTCCTTAATTATTGTTGTTGGAATCCTCCTAGTGTCTCTAAACAATCACCCAATTATACTCAACTCAATGTGCTCCAATGCTACCCATTGATTTCCCTTTATAATCTCTCATTCACAAATGAATGGCCAAGATTAGAAGTTATCTTGTCCCAATCAATGGCTAAAATCATCTTAGAAACTTTCAAGAAGCTTCTAGAGGCAAATCGACTTTATCTTAACTAATGTCAATTAATTAACCAATTTTCCTAAGTTTTAACTTAGGAAATATTTAAAAATCATTAATTAACTTATTAAAACATTTTCCCTAGGTGAAACTTAGGAAAAATTACATGGGCTTGAAGATCTTTCATTCCTCTATGTTCCTAGCCTTAGTACCACATCACTAGGCTAGAACACATGTTTGAGCTATGATATTTTACACTCCATCTTAACAAGGAAAGTGTTCTCAATAACACCCAAAAAAAAAAACAAACATGCCTTTCGTGAACGCCTTTTTCAATGTGTCTACCACTTGTTGATTTGTAGTCACATATTGTATTTCAACTAATCCATGTTGTACACAATCCCTAATGAAATCGTATCATGTGTTGATATGTTTCAACCAATCATGAAATACTAGATTTTAGATAGCTTGATGCAACTTTGATTATCACAGTGAATGATGGTTGACTCTTATCGCTTGACCAAACAATGCTACTAACAACTTCCAAAACCACATGGCCTCACATGTTGCCATGCTTATTGCCATGTACTTTGTTTCTGTAGAGCTTAATGCAACAAATTTATGCTTCCTATTGTACCAAGAGACAACCCCTAATCCCATGTTGAAGCAACACTTTGAAGTTCTTTTTCGGTCCATGCATTACTTGCCCAATCTGCATCAGTGTAATCAATCAACCTGACACCATCTCCTTCAGTATATTTCAACCCATACTAAATTGTACCTCGTAGATATTGCAACACATGCTTTCTTGTTGTCCAATGCACTCTCTTTCGTTTCACCATGAATTGACTAAGAGAATTGACTACAAAGCAAATATTTGACCTTGTGTTGACCAGATACAAAAGAGAGCTAATAAGTTGTCTATATAGAGGGGGGTCCACTACCTTTTTGTTTGATGCATCAATCTTCCTCCAATTAATTACGATAGGTGTAGACATGGGTCTATAGTCCAACATCCTTAATTTCTTCAAGATCTCCAAAGTATATTTCCCTTGACCAAGGAAAATTTCCCCATTTGTCTACCACACCTTTAGTCCTAGAAAATAGTGCATCAACCCCAAATATTTCATCTTGAACTTTGTTGATAAGTTCCTCTTGTAGTCTTCTATGAGCCCTAGTCATAAATAGATCATCCACATATAAAACAATAATGAGTGGTTCAGCCCCCAACCATAAGATAGTAGAGATTGGAATATACCTCACTCTTGACGAAGCCCATCACTTGCAAGTAGTTATCAATACGACCACTCCACATCGTGGGAGCTTGCTTGAGCTCATATGGTTCTCTCTTCAATTTGCATACTTGTGTCTTCTTGTTGTATGCCTCAAACCCCACTTGCAAGTAGTTATCAATACGACCATTCCAAGTCGTGGATGCTTGCTTGAGCTCGTACAGTTCTCTCTTCAATTTGCATACTTGTGTTTTCTTGTTGTATGCATCAAACCCCTCGAGCTACTCGTTGTGCACCTCTTCTATGACTTCATTTAGGAATGTCATCTTGACATCCATCTGATGAATCTGCCATCCCATCTGCGTTGCAAGTGAGATCACGACCCTAATGGAAGTATACTTGGTTATGGGAGTTAATGTTTCCTCACAATCTATTCCCTCTTTGAGAAAATCCCTTAGTCATGAACCTACCTTTAAATTTTTTTATGCCTTCATCTGCAGTGTGCTTGATCTTATAGATCTAGCGAGAACCAACCATTGCCCTATCTAACAATCTAGGAACCAACTCCCAAGCATTGTTCTTCATGATGGAGTTGTTGACATAAATTGTCATTGATGTCAATATAGCCATCGGAGGAGCAAACAGGTCAAACAAAGGAGAAAACGGAGCAAACAGAGCTATCGGGAGCTATCGGAGGAGCAAAGAGAAAAACAGAGCTATTGGAGAGCATATATGCATGCATTAACACTATCGGAGGCCAAAACTCATATATATGGGCTATATACACTGTCGGCAGCAAAAGCACACACACATACACACACACACACACACACATATATATATAGCCTATTTACACTATCGACGGCAAAAACCTATACATATATGCAAATACACTATCGGAGGCAAAGTGTACATATACATCAGAATACACTGTTGGAGGCGAAAATCACATATACATCAAAAACTTATGCATAAGGCAATTTGCACTATCGAAGGCGGAAAACACAATTATATCAATATACACTATCGGAGCGGGCATATATATATATATATATATATCGGCAATAGTGAAATCGACGGTTTGGTTATGTGCCATCACTCCAAACCCCCGACAGTGACATATACATGCGGACCTGCTACAACATTGTGTTATGGTTTAATGCAATATTGCATCCGCCCATCGCAATAATGCCCAAAGGGCTGTCCTCCACAAAGCACTGATTGCGATTGCAAGACCAGACTCGATGCAACATTATAGTTGGGCTTAATACGATATCGCATTCACCATATCGCAAGTGTGTAAGGCCTTGCCACGGATCTGATGGAGTTATCAACTACTGCTTAATATAATATCGCGTTCAGTGGAGAATCGACCATCGTCCATCAGCAATGTCATGAGCGCAACTGCCGATTGCAATTGCACATTGGATCCGATGTGGTTATAGACTCGGGTGAATTAAATTTGAAGTCGCCCTTAAGCGGTTCGGTTGTGTTTTTTCCTATAACTCTGTGTATTCAATTTTTTGTATTGTGCAGGGTTTTAAGGCCAAAGATGCATATAAAACGCACCCGATAGTTTAGGAGGCTGAACTAAAGACTGTCTGCGATTGCGATTGGGATGTGGCATGTCCATTAAACAATACAGTCTCTGTGTATGCCTTTATCATTGAAAAAACAAGGCTTTGTTATAGTTTTTAACATACAACGACTGAAAGCCAGGATGTCGAATGGAAAACCAGCGTAGAGGAAATCGAAAACCCAAATCAATGAAGAAGAGGGAAGCCAATGGAGAGGAAGCTGAAGCAAGCGTTGAAGAAGCTGAAGAGCCAATGGGAAGCGGAAACGAACTGTTAGAGGTATCAAGAATACAAAAACAGGAAAAACAAAGGAAGTGGGAGCGAATTATCAGTGTGAGAGGAAGTCGAAGTTCAGCAAAGGCAACAGAGGTAGGAGAAGTAGGAGAACAGGAGTGAAGCAAAAGCTCAACAGGTTTGGGAGCAGAGAACTACAGCAAAATAGTTTATACTAGGTTTGGGTTGGAGCCCACGGGGTTGGAGCCTCAGAACTAAAAGGATTGAAATCCTTGGGATTTGGTGCTCCTAAGTGTAGAACTATTGCGTTGGAAGAACAGAGTTGGTTCTCTGGAGGGTTGAGCTTCACAAAAGTCCAAGTTGGTGCTTGGCAACTGATGCAACCAGCTATATATTGTATTTATTTCATTGCATTGTTTGTGTTAATAAAAACATTTATTTCAGCTATCTATTTTTGTGTTCCATACAAATATATGTTTTGGTGATAAAAAGAAAAACATAAAAATAAATACTGATTCACCCCCCCCAATATTTCCAACAATTGGTATCAGAGCAAGCTTCTTCATATTAGCTTAACAGCTTGAAGAAGGATTCATAGCCATAATGAGAAACCACGAAGCATCAGGAAGACCTCCTCTATTTGATGGCACTAATTTTGGTTTCTGAAAAAAGAGACTGACCTACTACTTAATGTCCTTTGGACCTGAAGTCTGGCATTTCGTTCAAAATGAATACCAAATTCCTCCCACTCTTTCAACAGATCAAGACGAGAGGAAAGCCTACATTGCAAATGCAAAAGCCTTGAACTCCATCACTAGTGGAATCACTGATTCCGGGTTTACAAAAGTCATGAATTATAACTCTGCCAAAGAAATGTGGGATAAATTAGTTGGCTTATGTTGTACCTCGGAGATAGTAGTAGGTCAGCTACCAATGCCAAAGCATCTAAAATAATTATTTTGGGGTTTTTGGTTTAAGTTTTTGGAAGACCAATGAATGAAGACAGATGTAGAATTAAAGTAATTAATCCTTTGAGTTATATTAATACTTCAACAAAGGGCTACTATAAAGCATTACACAGTGATATAGATAAAAAATAGTGGTGAGTAGAAGACAACAAAAAATATGATTATCACAGTTTCCAAACTGTAAAATAGAACAATCATAAGTTGGAAAACCTTCTAAACTACATTCCAAAGATTCAAGGCAGTATATTTAATGCTTACATAAAACATTGATGATTTATAGATTAGAGGGGATTAGCTAAATAGACAGTTCATTAATCCATTCTCTTAATAGATGATCACTTCAGGAGCTTATAGGAAGTAATTGAGACACAATTATTCCTACCTAGATACCTCTATAAGTCACAAGCATATGAAGAAAAACACAATGATTGATAATTGGAAAAACTTTCAGGATAACACAAAACTGTGTAGAACTAGATTCATAATCCTCTGCTTTATATTAAAGTTCCAGAAAGACTGAGTACATCAAGTGTCCGCAAAAGATTCTTCCAGAGGTGGCTTCCAGGTTCAAAGTAGTATTAACAGTGAAGACTTTAAAACCAATGAACTATGAATCTTGAACTCCGAACCTATAACATCTCGAGAAGAGAGTTATTTATACAATAATAAAACTAAGAAATATCCTAGCACTGTTTAAGATTTATTCTAGGAAAGGAAAATATCTTCATGCAAGAAGATAGGGGCAACTATTGAACTGCTTCTTGCTATCCCTTTTATTCAGGTTGTGTTGGATTTGTTGTTTGATATTTTGCCCTTTAAGCTACTAATTTGTTTGTATCCTTCACGTTGGTTGATTCCTTCAATTGATCTTTTTACCTATTACTCTTTAAACTCTGTTTGATATGCTTTCACCTTGCTGAGTAACCTTTACTGTGATCCTTTTATCCTGTGGATTTCATATTTTTACTGTGTTTTTCAACAGTAAATTGCTTTTTATTTTATGTTACAGGGTGAAGCGATTTAATATGGTCTTCATATTTGTCCTCCAACTGTACACAAGCTTTTTCTTTGTAAACCTAGAACGGCAGTGTTCACCTGCAAAACACAGAAATTATTTAAGAAAACGCAGGTGGCAAAGAAGGTTGGCGATGATTTTATTGAGCTTTAAAGGCTATTGGAAGGAGTCTGGGGCATATCTGAAGGTAAAATGATGGTTTTTTGGTCGCAGAGGTTTAGGAGGGTTCGCTGTGTCAAACAGACAAAAACATAGCAAAATGGTCATTTTGGCTTTTAAACGGGAAAAATAGTTTTCCTTTGAAATATGGTGCGATAGTGAACAGTAACCATTTTTTTGTTTTGCGGAAGGCGGTTTTCATCGCGCCGCTTATAAGGCGTGGGCGATTTTGGGAAGGGGTCACCCGAAATGATATGAGCCTGACACGTAGCAAAGGAGGATAGTGGAATACCACTTTTCGGGTGGGTAATTCCCGTACAAAGACTCAACCCAAAATTTTCCGACGGTCATTGGATTTGAACGCTTTAGATCAGAGGGTGGTGGAGTGAAGAAGGAGTACGGAGGGTACAAATGATAAAAATCGCTGAAATGGCTATATTATGGCTTAAAACCCAAATTAGCAGTTAAAATGGAGGTTTAATTATTTCTTCGTTAAAATCATAAAAAATTATTTAACAAAGGAATTCTTTGCAAAACGCACTATGGGGGATCTGAAATTTTATAAATGCAGGCGAATAATGATATCGGGTCCAGGTTTATATCGCATATCGCAATCATAGTTTAGTGGAGGGCGGCCCATTGCAAAGGAATGTGATAGGCACCGGATGCGATGTGGGAATAAACTATGATATATATTTGGTCAGGTTCGGATTCCCATCGCAATTGGAGATTGCAACTGGCGGAAGGTCTGTGCTTTAGCTAGGACTTGCGATAAGGCTGATGCGATATGGCAATGAGTTATAATATATATAGTGTCAGGTCCAAGTCTATCACAATCGGGGATCGCAATGGCAGAGGGTATTGTTATTAGCCGAGACTGCGATGAGGGGTGGATGCGATATAACAATGAATTGTGATATAGATTGCTTTCGGGTCTAGAGCCTTTGTGCATCACATATCACAATCGAGGGAGAGTGTTCATATAAAAGACTTGTGATGCAATAATATTGCGATGTGATATGCAATACATAGTTTTTAAACAAAACTAAAGGGTTTCGGGGTATTTTAATAAAGGAACTAATATATATGGGAAAGAGAATTTTAGGGGTTTTAATACATTAAGTTAGTATTAATGTGGAATATGAGCGAAAAGGGAAAATGTGCTAAGTTATGATGTTTTTTATGTGTTATTGGCTTTTCACACACACACACACACACACACACACACACACACACACACACATATATATATATATATATATGAATTCTTAGGCTAAATGAATTTTTGTGGATTTTTGAGTAAAATGAAATTTAACACGAGGTTTTTACTTTTCTTAGGTAAAAAGGATATTAACCTTAAGAAAAGGGGTTTTTATGGAAAATGAATGGATATGAATGTATGAAGGTGGGAAGGGGTAGTTAGTTAATATAGGAATGAATGGGAAATTAATTAATTGATCTTATAGACCTTCATTTGCTTTGTGTAATTAGATCATGGACACAAAAAACATGATAAATGTACATTTTCTCTAATCAATAATCAAACTGCTGCAACCTTTTTCTACTTACCCTTTGCTTATCCTATCATTTTTTTTTTACTTAATGGGTGCATTTAAGCTAGTAAACCATTTTCCTTTCTTCTTATTTTATAAAAACAAACTATCTAAATCTACTCTTATAACCTCCAAGGGCTCAGATTAAACTAATGAGCACCTTATTATTCTCTACCTAACTATTGATCTGCCAAGATTAAACAGTTTGGCAAGATCTTTATTCTCTAACTATAACATCAAATTTAAAACATGAAGCAATCAAGATTAGACAATTTGACTGTCATGGGTTGTGGAATTTATGACAAGCTGCACTCAACGATTATTTTGTAGAAAAAGAGTAGTAGCATTTAGACTTGCTCATTTTCAGAGTTTATTTGTTTTCTTTTCATTCTAACCTAAAATTTTCTTTTTGCCTTGATTTTTTAGAGCATCTAACCTAAAATTTTCTTTGATATGGACATTATCATCAATATATTTTCTTTTACTAACATTTTATTCACTATTGTTATGTCCATATCCTAAATTAACATTTTTTTCAAATATTCAATTTTATCAAAACCAAAAAAAATGCTACAACATTGGCTCCATCTGGGGACTGCTTTCTCATGTAGAATGCAGAGAACCTGCAGATCCATGTGCCTTCTCCTTGGGCTATGGAGTCCTTGCTGTAAAAAATATCACACTGACATCTTGGAAGGTAGAAGAAAACCGGAGTATTTACAATGAAAACTATTTCAACTTCTTAGTATTGAATGTAATGTTTGAGAAACCTTCCATTTATAGGATAAGTGGAATACTGCCCCTCAAGATTCTGCAGCACAAAAGTGTTGTTACCCTTCACTTTAGCAATTGCTAAAGGTCCAAATCATAGATTGTCAAATTTGCCATGCTTTTCTTTCTCTTCTCTCCTGGCATCCCATCTTAGAACTAGGTCTCCTTCCTTAAAGTCCCTTTCCCTGGCTCTTCTATCAAACAAGGTCTTCATCTTATTCTGATATTTCATTAATTTGTATTGAACTTCATCTTTGTTTTCATTAAGTTCAATAATCTGATTTATTCTTCTTGAAAAATCATCCGATTCATCTCTTGAATCCTGCAAGAATTTTAAAACAGGGAAGGCCAAATTGGTAGGGAAAATTACATCTTTCCCATAGACTAATTGAAATGGAGATTTGCCAGTTGGTCTCTTTGGAGTAATTATGTTTACCCATACTGCATAAATCAGATGTGAATCCCAGCTCTTCTTATGATCAACTAGAGTCTTTTTTATTACCTTTACCAGGCTTTTGTTGGATGATTCCGAAAGGCCATTACCCTGAGGGTAGTATGTTGAATGATGTAACCGAATCTGATTTTCTGGCAAAAGTCAATCATTTTAACACTAGAAAAGGTTGTTGCATTATCTATGACAATTTGAGTTGGGCAACCAAATCTAGATAAGATATTCTCCTCAATAAACTTAATTACTACTGCATCGATAGCATTTCTTATTGGAATTTCTTCCACCCATTTAGTAAAGTAGTTTGTTGCAGTGAGGATCCATCTATGTTGATTACTTGAAGTGGGGTGAATTTCTCCAATAAAATCTAATCCACATTGAGAAAAAGGTTCTGAAACTATTGATGGAACGAGTGGAAGAGCTGCTAATTTTTGTTTACCATCAAACATTTGACAAGGAACACGACGTCTGACCTTTGCCCCTACTTGTAAGAACAATGTAGGCCAATAGAATCCTCCCCGCAGAATCTTGTATGTTGTTTCTCTCCAAGCATAATGCCCCCCACAAAATCGTGTATGAAACTGATCAGTGATTCCTTCGGTTTCTGATTCTATTAAACATAATAACAAAATATTTAGTGGATCTTTCTAGTATAAATTTTCATTTATAATGCAACACTGGACTGATTTCAACTTAAGGGTTTTACGTTGGGTTTTGGAGAATGATGTTGGACACTCAAAATGAATCAAGAAATTTACAATATCTTGATACTAGTTTGACAACAAGAATTTTTCATTAATGAGTATAGGACTGATCTGCTCTAAAGGTAGAGGTTCTTGTGGATTCTCCCCTTCTATAAGGAGAGAAGGTTCTTATGTATTCTTCCCTTGAGGATGAGGGGAAGGTTCTCGTGTATTCTTCCCTTGTATTTCTATTAAAACATAATTGATTCCAAGTACTTTGCAATTGGATTTAGCTAGAAGCTTGGCTAATCCTTGATCTTTCACTAGCTTGGTAGTTTTGATAGTTAGATCAAACTATAGAATTTGAGTGATCCATCTACCTCTTTTCCCATTAGTGTCTGGTTGGGTTAAAACAATTTTCACAACACTATTAGGAACATACGCAGTAATAGGTGAATGTAAGACATACATCTTGAATGACTTCAGGCCTTAAATGAGGGCATAGGCTTGCTTCTTAATAATGTCATACTTAAGCTCGACATCTCTCATAACCTTGCTGAAAAAGACTATGGGTTGGTCATGGGAATCTTCATTTTCCTGTAATAGAACAACAACAAGGGTTGTTTCAGAGGCAAAAGAGAAAATACTAAATGGCTTAGTATAATCAGGGCTGGCTAAGGTGGGAGCTTCAGAGATAGCCTTTTTTATTTGTTCAAATGCATGCCTAGAAGTGGGATTCCATTTGACTTCATGGTCCTTTCAGAGCATGTTAGTTATGTCTTTTACAATCTCTGCATAATTTGGAATAAACCTCCTTAAAAAATTGATCTTGCCTAGAAAAGCTTGAATCTCCTTCTTGTTTCTAGGTAAGGTCAATGATTCGATGGTAGATACTCATTTGGGATCAATTACTACTCCCTCTGAAATTATATGGCCCAATAGTTTTCCTTCTTTGACGACAAACAAGGACTTCTTGGGGTTCAATGATATTCCAAATTTTCTACACCTGTCAAAAACCTTCATCAAGTGCTTTAGATGTTTCTGATCAGATTTAGAAAAAACAGTTATGTCATCAAGATCAATAACCACAAATTTATTTACCTGACCCATAAAAGCTATGTCCATATCTCTCTGAAACGTTGCTCCAGCATTGGTTAAGCCAAATGGCATCCTAGCATACATGAATGTACTCCAAGGTGTAGTAAAGGTTGTCTTCTCTCTATCTGATGTATCAATCTTTTTTGTGCTCCTGAAACCATTTGAAGTAACTGATCCATTTTGGGCAAAGGATAATTATCTTTTAATGATGCCTTGTTCAGATTTCTGAAATCCACACAGAGTCTTATTTCTCCATTTTTCTTTCTAACAGGAACTAGATTTGCAACCCAATTAGAATATCTAAGTGCGAGGATGATCTGAGCATCTAACATTTTCTTAATCTTCCTTTCTACAGTTGGTAGAAGAGCTGGTTTTATCCTTCTAAGTTTATGTTGATAAGGTTTTGCTTCTGCCTTCAAAGGAATCTTATGATGTATTAATGAAGTATCATAGGTCTTTAGATCAGCATAAGTCCAAGTGAAAACATCCTTATAATTTTGCAGTAACTTAAGATATTGAGCTTTGATCTCAGGGTCTAGAGATGCACATAATTTGATGTTTTTGATATCTTCTTTAGTTCCAATGTTAATCTCTTCTATGTCATCTTCTGAAGAAATGGATTGAGGGTTTTGGAAAACATCATTTTGATCAAACAATTTTTCTAAAGGAATGAGTCCTTTTGGAATAAAATTGTTGGATAATTGTATAATGTCATGATTAGCAATTTGGGTTTTAAAATCTGAAGTATCATTTCCATCTGCGTTTTCATTTATTTCAGTTATATCTTCATCAATTTGAAAAATTGAAAAATCATCTATTACCTGCAGAAATGATTTCAATTGTTCATCATCTTCGAACATTTGCCAATGTTTCAAATTATCTGGGACAGACGGTCTATATTTGACTTGTATCTGATAGAGTACATCAATATGATCAAGAATTTTAAAAGCGCTAGCAGAGACAGCTAAGGCATCTGCGTGAATATTTTGATCTCTGGGAATATGAGTCAAATTAAAAGCATCAAATAATTTTTCAACTGAATCCCATTCTTCATTTCAGCAGGACCTAAGTCTAGGGTGCTTAGTCTAGCAAGCATTTTTTACTTGCCTAACAATAAGTTCAAAATAGGTAAACACACTTAAGTTATGGACTTTTCAGATTTTGGCTAATTTCAATCCTAAAAGAAAAGCTTCATATTCAGCAACATTATTGATAACTTTAAAATCTAATTTACATGATTGGGTTATATTTTCTTTTTCAGGTAAAATTAAAACCACTCCAGCTCCTGCCCCATCTTTCGTGCAAGAGCCATCAAAGAACAGTTTCCAAATATCAGTTTGATTTGGTTTAGGACTTTCAACTACCTCTTCAATTTTGACTTGAGTTTTATGTTGGTTTGAAGTGAGTTGAAAACAACCAAAGTCTTGATCTATTGCATAAATTGGATGGTTCCTTGGCTGGTCAGTGTTACAAATAGTATGTATAAATCTTACCTCCCTATATAATCTTAATTTCTCTCCTCTATAAACAGGAATAATAGAATATGACATATCCATCTGTAGAGTTCCCCCTGATTTGGCACAACAAGACCTAGAAAGGAGCATTCCAAACTTGGGAGGTATATTTGTGACAACAATTTCAAGTACTACACCTTTCACTAGAATTTGGGTAAGGGTAACCACCAAATCCTTGATCAATCCTAAACAGGGCACCTTTTTAGAATCAAAGGTGTACAGGTCATGGTAGGATGTAGTGATATCGATTTTCAAATGGTCCATGATAGATTTTGGTATAAGGTTGTGTGATGCTCCTGAATCAAACATACAACTATACAACATGGAGTCATTTGTTTTAAGAGTCACATAGAAAGGAGGCACTATCTCATCTATCATGTCTGAACTAGGGCCAAAAACTTCTGCTAGTTTTTCATCTTGTAGACTTA
Source organism: Pinus taeda (assembly GCA_000404065.3). Lineage (NCBI taxonomy): Eukaryota > Viridiplantae > Streptophyta > Pinopsida > Pinales > Pinaceae > Pinus > Pinus taeda. The sequence goes on along the minus strand of APFE030644842.1, from coordinate 37,790 downwards.
TAACATCACCTTTAGCATCAACCGAGGTATTTTGTATCCATTTTGTGACTTGGCTTTTGTAACCAGGGTTTTTAGAAATTCTAACAGTAAAATTGAGATCTTAACTCTCTCTAATTCTTTTTCAACATTAAATGCAATCAAAATGTTTTTACCAACTTAGGTAGTATCAATTAACTGATATAAGGGCTGAATAAGAGTTGTTTGAGCTTCAACAGTTTGGTACGTGGTTCAATCATTGGAGTCTCCTTTGGAGGTCTCCCAGGACCAGGCCTAGGCCTAAGATCATACCTCTTGTTTAATTCTGCAATTAAAAATTCAGAGAAAGCACGATATTTAGAGACTTGTGAAACTCCTTGATCTTCATGAACTTGATTTTGTTGTGAGAGAGGAATGATGGCTGTTTGATTGGAAGAAGAATCCACACTATTAATATCTTCAATAATTGTCATAGTATTATCATCAGGTTGTTGGTCATCTATCAGTAGAGGAGTAGGAACCTGTTGATCATTGCTAGGTCTCTGAAGAATTTGTAGTGGTGGATTTCTTTTATACTAATCTTGATTTTGATTTTGGGGTCTAGTCATTGTTTGTTGCATTGTCCTAGGTTGGGTCTCAATCTTTGAAATCCTATTTGATAGGTTTCTAAGAAGAGATGTTATTTCATCTATTTTTCAGTCTTTTGACTTAGACTTAGAGGAACTAGAGGCTTCTTGAACATATTTGAGTTTTCTTTGGGCCTTTTCTTCCTTAAGTTTTAAAGAAGTTGAGGCTGCCCTATTTGCTTCTACTTCTATAGTGTTTGTTTTCATATCTTCAAGAGTTCTTGAAGTTCTCTCTCGTAGCATAATAGCAAAGCCATCATCAAAAGCTTTAGAAAATCTAGACTTAGTTGCTGCTACAAGGGGCTTACAATCAGCAAGCATTTTGTGATAGAGTTTATTGAATCTTTTGATAAAATCTGATACTAGTTCACCGAAGTTCCTTTTAAGCTCTTCAAATTCTGTGAGGAAGTAAAGAGGATCCTTTTTCACACCCCATTGATTTTTAAATATGTTTGTAAGCTCTTCCCAATTTCTAATGGTAGCTATTGGTAACTGTCTAAACCAAATCCTCACATTTCCTTCAAGTGACTATACAAACAATCTCATATAAACATTTTCTTGTTCAATATTCATGTTCTATACAAAGTTAAGGAAAGCTTGAAGATGGTCCTCCGCTGAGGGACCAGTTTCTCCATTGTACTTGGGAAGGTATTTTAAGTAGCCAGGTGGGAATGCATCAAGGTTATTAGGTAAGACTAAGGCAACATATCTAGCCTATACAATAGGTGAGAAAGCCATGACAGCAGGTGGTGTATGAGGTGCTTGAGGTGTATGAAGTTGTCCAAGTGGAGTATGAAGTGTTTGTGTGGATGTAAAAGATGAAGAAAAGTAGAGGAAGAAGATGGTGATTCAGGAGTTGATGGACTAGTTGGAGATGAAGGAGGAGATCTCCTGAAAGACTTCAAAGGAGTCATAAGAACTAACTTTGGGACCTGTAAAGGAATACCTTCTTTTATTTCAAAGAGAGGATTGGTATATATAGAGAAAGTTTCCTCAAAATGTTTAGAAGAAGAAGCTTCGAGTCGATTAAAAATGGAAGGAAATGGATAAGTGGTAGGGGATATGAAATCTATGGGTTTATATTCTGGTAGATCAACACCCAACTTAGATTCAGTTTTAGGTGATCCTGGTGGCAATGTGGGTATCGGATGAGATTCTAATGAATGAATAAGGTAGGCTGATTTAAAATCAACTCCTCTATTTAGAAGTTAATCAACCCTAGGTGATAAATGGGAGTAATCAGGATCAGATGGGATATTACTATAGGGGTCAAATGATTCAACTTCTTCAGACTGTAGGATTGAAGAGGAAGAAGAAGATGTTCAGTGGTGTCCCCTTTTAGAATTGGCTTTTCTCAAAAGCCTTTCTGGATCTGACAAAGGTTTAACTATGTCAACTTCTGAAGGAGATCTGGTATGTTTATAAGGTGCCAACTTGGGAGTGTGGAGTCACCAAGGTGAATGATTTTAACCTTTCTAAACCTTTAATCACCTTTAAAGGAAAAGAATGAATGAATATCGTTGTCCCAAGGGAAACTTAAATGAAATTCGAATCCCCAGAAATGGCACTAGTCTAATGTTGTACCTCTGAGATAGTAGTAGGTCAGTTACCAATGCCAGAGAATCTAAAATAATTGTTCTGGGGTTTTTGGTTTATGTTTTTGGAATACCAATGAATGAAGACAGATGTAGAATTAAAGTAATTAATCCTTTGGGTTATATTAATACTTCAGCAAAGGGCTGCTATAAAGCATTACACAGTGATATAGATAAAAAATAGTGGTGAGTAGAAGACAACAAAAAATATGATTATCATAGTCTCCAAACTATATAACAGAACAATCATAAGTTGGAAAACCTTCTAAACTACATTCCAAAGGTTCAAAGTAGTATACTTTATGCTTACACAAGATGTTGATGATTTATTGATTAGAGGGGATTAGCTAAACAAACAGTTCATCAATCCATTATTTTAATAGATGATCACTTCAGGAGCTTATAGGAAGTAATCGAGACACAATTATTCCTACTTAGATATCTCTATAAGTCATAAGCATATGAAGAAAAGCACAATGATTGATAACTGGAAAAACTTATGGGATAACACAAAACTGTGTAAAACCAGATTCAGAATCCTCTGCTTTGTATTAGGGTTCCAGAAAGACTCAGTACATCAAATGTCTGCAAAATATTCTTTCAAAGGTGGCTTCCAGGGTCAAAGTAGTATTAACAGTCAAGACTTTACAAGCAATGAACTATGAATCTTGAGCTCCAAACCTATAACATCTCGAGAAGAGAGTTATTTATTGTTAAGTTATGGTATGTTCTATGCTTAGAGCAGTTTACTTCTTTTTATTATTATTATCCATAGATTAGCAATCACATGTACATTAAGTAAAGTGCAGATAGAACATTAAACGATCAACATAAAACAAGCCAAGACAAGAGACACAAAATGTGGCGGCTAGCCAGGGACAAACCCCAATATGGGGAAAACCTTTCATCAAATCTTCTTTTATATTCAACAATTCAGTAAAGAGAAATAGTACATAAATCTGATTTACATCATCAGCAGCAAACCCTAGATCATCCCTCAACTAGGGCAGACAATATCTTGCAAATCGACCATCGGATCGGCTTGATTCCTTCACCAAACAATGTGGCCTTTTGAGGAGAGTCAGTTCCACATACAGTGAAATTCTAAGAAAGAGTTTGATGGTCAACACTAGTAAAACTTCCGATCTGCAGTTGCAACACTAAATTTGCGCCCTTCCTTCCACACGTGTGAGAGAAGAGTCCCTTTTTGCGCAGTAGGAGAAGAGCCTCTTTTCTGCGCGGGAGAGAGAGAGAGATGTGATGAGATGAGTGTATCCAAATGAGGAAAAGACCTCCTGTATTTATACAAATGTTGATGATTGAATAGATGCGACTGTTGGGCTTCTAAGCCTACATGAGTTGCTGGTCAGCTTGATAATTATTCCATATTCAATATAAATTCATATCTCCATAAATACTTATCGGAATCGGGTGATCTTTAGATCAATCCTACACCTCTCAATGAGAGGAATCTAATAAAAATATTATCATCCATGAATAAGATGACCCACATGGATTTTGGCTCTAGTTTCCAATTTTAACACTCCCTCTCAACTAGGGAGAACTCCATCTGCAATTTGTCTGTCGGTCGCTACTATTCATCCATCAAATGCACTGCCCTGTACAGCTTGACCCCTGCTTTGCTCTGCTCTATTTTGCCTGCTCTGCTCTATTCTATTCTGCCCTATTTTGATCTTCTCTACTCTACTTTGTCTGAATTATGAAGAAGAAGAAATGATCAAGGATGTATCATACCATCCCCCACTAACTCAAAGTCAGTCTCAGAGTGTGTACCACTAGTCCCAGACCAATCCTCAACTGACCCGAAGTCAGTGTCATAGTGGGTACAACTCCTACCACTGGTCCCAAACCAGTATCATCCTTCACTGATTCAAAGTCAGTCTTAGAGTGTGTACCACTGGTCCCAGACCAATCCTCAACCGACCCGAAGTCAGTGTCATAGTGGGTACAAATCCTACCACTAGTCCCAGACCAGTATCATTGATCCCAAAATAATGAAGGTCATCCTAGCATAGGGATTACGGTAGATACAACGATACAGCTATGGTCCCTATCCTCATTTCCCTGTTCATTGATCAAATCAGAGGTACTTCCCATGAGTCCCAGACTGCATGGGTAGGATGCCTCGATAGGAGAACTAATCAATCCTGTCCACAGGAGAGCGAATCATCCTGTCCCACAAGAGAGCGAATCATCTTGTCCCACAAGAGAGCGAATTATCTTGTCCACAAGAGAGTGAATCATCTTGTACACATGAGAGCGAATCATCCTGTCCACAATCGCCATGGAGAAAACATCATCCAGGCCTCACAGGAGAACTAATCATCTTGCTACACAATCGTCATGGAGAACACATCATCCAAGCCTCACAAGAGAACTAATCATCTTGCTACATAGTCGCCATGAGGCTCATAGGGAAAGTTTTGATTCTTTTACCTGTACATGTACACCATTAGGGGATGATGAGTCACCCTGTGGTCATATGTCGCTCCAAGAAGTACCCTGCCGCCCCTGGAGCACCCAGAGCTCAATACATCATAGAGGACCCTCATTAGAGGGTCTTTGAATGACACTAAGTCGTTCTCGGAAAGCCAGGAATTTGACCTTCCCTAGAGGCTTTATCAGAATGTCGGCAACCTGTTCATCTGTACCGATATGTTGGAGCCTTATTGCTCCTCGTTGCACCATATCTCAATTATAGTGGTACCTGATATCAATATGCTTGGAGTGATCATGAAATACGAGATTCTCTGACAAACGAATCCCACTCTGGTAGTCACATAGGATCACGGTGGTATCCAATGTAAATCTAAACAACTCACTGAAGAGCTTTCACAACTAGACTGCCTCACAGGAGGCCATGCTAGCAACAATATACTATGCCTCGATGGTGCTCAAAGCCACCGACTTCTACTTCTTGCTCATCCAGGATATCAAAGTAGATCCCAAGGAGAAACAACACCCGGAAGTGCTCTTACGATCCCCCACACTACCTGCCCAATCAACATCAGTGTATCTAAGTAGTCTCACATCTGTGGCAGTGTATCTTAACCCATATGTAATTGTGCCACAAAAATATCTTAACAAATTCTTGGCACCAATCCAATGTATGTGGTGAGGTTCAACATATGTTGACTTAATGTGTTGACTGCAAAGCATATATTTGGACAGGAGTTCACTAAGAACATTAATGCTCTGACAAGTTGCCGATACTCAGTGGCATTTCGTAAAATTGGTCCAATAGCACTACCACTTAACTTCTTGAAGTCAAGCTCTATTGGGGTAGCTACAGGCTTGCAGTCCACCATACCGAATCTTTCCAATATCTTCATCACATATTTTCCTTGAGATAGGAAAATTTCCCCTGGCTTCTGCCATACTTCAGGTCCTAGGAAATAGTGCATCAGTCCTGGGTCCTTCATTTCAAATTTAGAAGCCAACTCCCTCTTACATTTATGAATGAGAGGGTTTGCACCTGTTAGAAAGAGGTCATCCACATATAGCACCAGTATGAGAGGTTTGTCATCTTCAACCTTAAAGTAAAGGTTAGGATCGGCTTCACTCCTAGTGAATCCTAGCTTCATCAAGTAGCTATCGATCCTCTCATACCATGCTCAGGGTGCTTGCTTCAGCCCATAGAGAGCCTTCTTCAACTTGCATACATGAGATTTTCGATCATACATCTCAAATCCTTCGGGTTGTTCCACGTAGACCTCTTCTTTGATCGAACCATGTAAGAATGCAGTCTTGACATCCATTTGATGTAGGTTCCATCCTTGTGAAGCTACAAGGGCTATGATCCAGCAGATGGTGGTATATATGGCAACAGGTGCAAACATATTGTCATAGTCTATACCTTCCTTCTAGGAGAAGCCACGAGCAACAAAATGAGCCTTATACTTTTCCGTACTTCCATCTGCTACATGCTTTATCTTGTAAAACCATTTAGAAGTGACAATTGTCTTGTCTTGGGGTCTAGGAACTACTTCCCATAGATCATTATTCATAATAGACTCATATTCTTCGGTCATAGCATCCTTCCATACTCGATGTTTGACGGCATCTGAGAATGATGAAGCCTCATTTTGTATGATTGTGCTTATGATGGTCAGGTATCCCTAATACCTGTTAGGTTTTTTACTTTCACGGAAGGTTCCTCGGGGTGTAGTGTGTCCTTCAACATCATTGAGTAGCCCCCTAAGAAATGAGGGCCTCTTCCTAGAAGAGGAAGGCTCAGGTGGATCAATAGGATCCATGGGTTTATCCACATTGGGCATTGTTACATCATCTTTTTATTTTGGTTCCCTGGTGTCAGCGTCTTGAGAGCTACTTAAAGTATGAAGATTGTCCACCTTGTTGAGAGCCATATCTTCGTCAAAGGTGACATCATGACTAATCACGACTTCCCTTTGACCGGCTACATAGATTCTATAGCCCTTAGTATTTTCACCATAGCCCACGAAGATTCCTTTCTTTCCAGATGCACCTAATTTATTTCTTTTCTATTTTAGCACACGAAAATATACAGGGCTTCAAAAAATTCTAAAATTAGATACGTCAGGTTTCTTATCGATGAACATTTCTTTAGGAGTTTTGGAACCTAATGCTTAATGAGGGCATCAGTTTTGTACATATATGGTAGTGTTTGCAGCTTCGACCCATAGAAATTTCGAAAGTCTTTGATCATGGAGCATGGCACGAAAATTTTCCACGATCATACTGTTCTTCCTTTCCACCACACCATTCTGTTAAGGAGTATATGTTGTAGTAGTCTCCCTCTTAATGCCAGCCTCTTTACAAAAGTCATGAAACTCGTTAGATTCATATTCAGTCCCATTATCAGTCCTTAAGATCTTGATCTTCTTTTCGGTTTGATTCTTGATCAAGGCTTTGAAGTGTCGAAACCAAGAGAACACTTCATCCTTCTTTTCCAAGAATTATATCCAAGTCTTTCGAGAATAGTCATCTGTAAAAGTAAGGTAATATGAATATCCTCCCAAGGAGTTGACAGGCATCATACCAGATATGTCTGAGTGAACCAACTGTAGTATATCAAAGGTCTTGCTTTGGCTTGAGGGGAATGGTCCCCTTTTGAGCTTTCCTTCAGCACATCTCGGACATATACCTTCTTTCTCTACTCAGAATTTGGGCATCCCTGTCACCATTTGGCTTATATCGAGTAGAGCTTTATAATGAAGGTGTGCAAACCTTCGATACCAAAGTTCGGACTGAAGAGATGTGTCACAAGACATGACACCTAGTGGACTTCCATCGACCTGATATAATGAATCAACTCGAAACCCAAGAGTGAAGGCATTTTTAACATTATTTTTCCATACACATACCTTGCCATCACTAAAGGTCACCTTGTAGCCTTTGTCTTCCATTGTCGAGATGGACACCTAGTTCTTTTTGAGGTCAAGTACTTATAATATATCCTATAACTGGATCGTATTACCTTGATTCAATTTAAGAGAGGCGTTGCCTACACCTTTCACGGGATATTTCATATTATCTCCAAGGACAATTTTCAGGTTAGTTTCTTTATCTATCAGATTATGGAGAACTTCTTTGTAACCAGTGTGTTGGCATTCTGGCATAGGTTTGGCAGTTTTGGTGCTATGGCATAGGTGTTGTCCTTGGTGGCAACTCACTTTGGTGACAGATCACAGTTCAAGCACTCAGAAAGAAGAAAAAGACATATATGCAGGTTCACTTTAACAAAGCCACGTATACACACGGGTTGGACGTTCCCAAGGTGTGTATGTGTATACACGCACTTTCATGCAAGGAAAAGCACATGCATGTGGGAAAATTTGTTTCTGGTCTGTGGTATTTAATCCTTGGTATTTGAACCTATGGTTTTGGGCCATGGTATCTCGTCATAAGTGTTGATCCCAAGTATTGGGTCCATGGTATTGAATTGTTATGGTTTTGGACCGTGGTATTGTGAAAGGCCTAAGGCTATAAAAGAGGAAGGAGATCATTTGGCAAGGGATAATCTGAATTATTGAATATCTGAAAAGGTGCTGGATCTGGAATACAGTGATTGGGTTATGGTGCAGATCTGGATCTGAAGGAAGAAGGAACCTGAGCACAAGGAGAAGGATAGTTCTTTTGATGGGTCAAAATCTTAAGGCTTGAATGATAGTATCTTTTTATGATTTTGATATGTTCTATATGGCGTTTGCTTGATCTATAAATATGGTTATCTGGGTAAAACTAATATCTGAACATTTGAAAGGGGTAAATTACCTTTATAGATCTGTACGCAGGTCCAGTGAAGCACAGGTGCGTATACATGTAGGTTATGTAAGTTGGAAGTGCGTATACGCAGATTGATCTCAACACATGTGCGTATACACAGTTTCCGGAAGGCGGAAGTGTGTATACGCAGGTTGATCTTAACACAGAAGCGTATGCACGCAAGTTTATGAATATTGAAGTAGCGTACATCTCATAATTTATGTTCTAGCTGCTTCTGTTGATTATTGTAGTGATCTGGGTTTAGAATTTGAGGTGTGATTACAGTTACTGTGATCTGGGTACAGTTGACAGAGAAGTGTTTATTTTGATTCAATATTGACTGGTGAAATGGTGATTGGTTGATGCAGAAATTCTTGATGTTTGGTTGATGTTATTTGTGGATCCAGTCTGAAAATTTATGAAACGTGGTCCTTGGAAGAAAGAGAAGGTTGTAGCCTTCTGTAGGTAGTAGCCTGTTTATTAGTATCTCGTCTAGTACAAGAACTAAGGGGGTTGTAGCTCCCTTCCAAGAGAAGCTGAAAAACAAGAGAGGGTTGTAGCTCTCTACAGGTAGCAGCTTGCGTACTAGTAAAGGACTGTACCAGTACAGAATCATTGTAAAAAGAAGTTACTAATTAAAAGAAGATAGAGACGAATTGCAGCAGGTGGTTTTCACCCACATTGGGTCTCCACCTTATATCTTGTGTTCTTATGTGTGGTTGTCTTCTGATCTATTTTATTGTTCCTAACAACTACTTATATGGTTCTGGTGCATAACTTAATGATCAACATCTATAGAATAAAGTAAATTATAAATCTATGCAATATACGCGGGTTTCCTTATCTGTAGTTGTGTATATACGCGGGTTCATCTAACTGAAGTAGCGTATATGTTCTAGGTTTGAAAAAGTAAATAATTGATCAAATAATACTGATTCACCCCCCCCCCTCTCAGTATTATTTCCAACAATTGGTATCAGAGCAGGTCCTTCAGAAGAAGCTTAATCACTTGAAGGAAGGTCTATCATCATGAGAAACTACGAGAGAGAAGCATCAAGCAGGCCACCAATTTTTGATGGGACCAACTTCGTCTATTGGAAGGTAAGAGTCACAACATATCTTCAATCTCTTGGTACAAATGTCTAGGATATCATAGCTACAGGGTACACTTTTCCATCAGCAACTCCTACAGATCCGGCTAAGAAGAAACAGTTTGAAACAAATGTAAAGGCTATCAACGCTCTATTAGGGTGTCTATCTCAATCAGAATTCGTCAAGGTCATGCAATATAAAACTGCTAAAGAAATATGGGACAAGATTGTGCTGAGCTATGAAGGAGATGAGCAGGTAAA
>APFE030644842.1:4338-25690 GCA_000404065.3 Pinus taeda | reverse complement strand
ATGCTTGATGAGTCTGGAACTCCCGCAACTTTCTGGGGTGAAGCTGCATTTGCTGCAGTTGTTATTCTCAACAAAACAAATGTCCGGGTGAACAACACTCAAACCCCTCATGACCTCTGGTATGGTGAGACTCCTTCGGTAAAATATTTCAAAATTTTTGGAAGCAAATGTTATATCAAAAATACTAATGAACATCTTGGCAAGTTTGAACCTAGAGCAGATGAAGGCATTCTTCTTGGTTACTCTCCCCACAGCAAAGCATACAAGTGTTATAATAAAAGGCTTGGAAAAATTGTCGAAAGTATTGATGTAGTGGTTAATGAAGAAGAAAACACTCCTAGGCAGGTAAGATCTGAAGATTTTGAAGATGATGAGGACTATCCATCAACATCAAATTAGATTCATGATGAAGAAGAAGAAACCCATAAGGAGCCTGAAGAACAAATAAGGATAGAAGAAAAGACTCCATCCAGATACGTTCAAAAGAATCATCCAGAAACCCAAATTTTGGGGCAGAAAGAGGCAAGTATACAAACAAGAAGAACAATTGCAGAAGCCTCAAGCTATTTGGCATTACTTTCCTCCACTGAACCACAAAATGTAAGAGAGGCATGCAAAATATGAATGTTGGGTCAAAGCAATGGATGAAGAACTTGAGCAGATCAAAAAGAATAACACTTTGGAGTTGGTTCCTAGACCAAAAGATAAGAATGTCATAGGACCAAAATGGATCTTCAAAAACAAGTTGAATGAAAATGGGGAAGTGATTAGAAACAAGGTTAGACTGGTTTGTAAAGGGTATGCACAACAAGAAGGAATAGACTTTGAAGAAACTTTTGCTCCCGTTGCTAGACTTGAGGCCATCAGAATGTTCCTTGCTCTCTCTAGCTGTCAGAAGTTCAAAGTATTTCAAATGGACGTGAAATCAACCTTTCTGAATGATGATTTAGAAGAAGAAGTGTATATTGAGCAGCCAGATGGATTCATCCTTGGTAATGATCCAAATCTTGTGTGCAAACTAAAGAAGGCTCTCTATGGTCTCAAACAGGCTCCAAGGGCTTGGTACTATCGTATGGACAAATACCTTCATCAACAAGGGTTTTCAAAAGGATCAACAGATAGCAATCTTTATATAAAAATTGAAAATAACAAATTGCTAATACTTGTGTATGTAGATGATATCATTTTTGGCAGCAATGAAGAAGTTATGAGTCAAAACTTTGCCTTGGTGATGCAGAAGGAATTCAAAATGTCCTTGCTTGGAGAATTGACATATTTTCTTGGTTTACAAATCCAACAAAATAAAGGCGGTATCTTTTTATCTCAAACCAAGTACCTCAAGCAGATCTTGAAGAAGTATGGCATGGAAGATTCGAAACCAGTATGTACTCCTATGGTCACATGATGCAGTCTCAGTGCAAATGATGAATCAGCAGTAGTGCATCAACCAACCTATAGATCCATGATTGGAAGTATTCTCTATTTAATAGGTACCCAACCAGACATCATGCATTCAGTAGGAATGGTTGGAAGATTTCAGGAAAATCCTAAGGAAACTCATCTTCAGGCAATAAAGATAATTTTCAAGTATCTTCAAGGAACTCAAAACTATGGCCTATGGTATCCTAGAGATGCAGATCTCACTCTTCATGCTTATACAAATGCAGATTGGGCTCGAAGCGTGGATGACAGAAAAAGCACTAGTGGTGGTGCATTCTTTATGGGTTCCAGATTAGTATCTTGGTTCAGCAAGAAACAGAGTTCTATTGCCTTATCTACAGCTGAAGTAGAATATGTGGCTGCTGCATCTTGCTGCACCCAACTCCTTTGGATGATGCAAACCTTGTAGGATTATCAAATCACTTGTACCCCACCTATCTCCATCTTATGTGATAACACGAGTGTAATCAACATTTCAAAGAATCCAGTCATGCATTCAAAGATCAAGCACATACCTATCAAATATCATTTTCTTCGAGAACAAGTGCTGGAACAAAAGGTCAAGTTGGAGTATGTTCCCTCTAAGGAAAAAGTTGCTGATATACTCACCAAACCGCTGCCCAGGGAAACATTTGAATACCTTAGACATAAGCTGGGAGTAGTTGATGTTTCAACCTACTGTTGAAACTTGTCTTTTTAGAGAAAAGTTGGTGTACGCGATTTGGATGAGGAGGATCCACGTACATATGCTGTTTTGTGCAAGTACAGTCGCGTATATGGAGGTTTGAAGGATATCAACAAAGACGGGATCTGATAGTCTGATAGGGGTCTGTCAGAGACCATCTAGCACAGGTTCAGGGGGAGCAGATAATCTTCTAATGATGCATTGTTGGCATTAGCTTAGAAGCTTTTGGTTCAAGTTCACAACTCTTGTTGGCTTCAGGTGGAACTCTTGCGAAGGAAGAACAGAAAGAGAACATGGTTTCTGATCTGAATAATGATTGACAAATGTTGCTGATAGTAGTTATTGATGACTTTCATAGTCTTGCTCAAGATATTTCGTCTCTATGTCATATCTTGCCTACAGTCAGGGGGAGCATGTTCAGCACAACAGAGCAGAGATTTCAGCATGTACTCAGGGGGAGCACTACCCTTTGCCCTTGATGACAAAGGGGGAGAATGATCTTGAGGATCTTGGGGTTGCCATCAAGTCCAAAGGGGGATATTGTTGGCATTCTGGCACAGGTTTGGCAGTTTTGGTGCTATGGCATAGGTGTTTTCCTTAATGGAAACTCACTCTAGTGATATATCATAGTTCAGGCACTTAGAAAGAAGAAAAAGACATATACCCAGGTTCACTTTGACAAAGTCGCGTATACACGCGGGTTAGACGTTCCCAAGGTGCATATGCGTATACACGCACTTTCATGCAAGGAAAAGCGCGTACATGTGGGAAAATTTGTTTCTGGTCTGTGGTATTTAATCCTTGTTATTTGAACCTATGGTTTTGGACCGTGGTATTGTGAAAGGCCTAAGGCTATAAAAGAGGAAGGAGATAATTTGGCAAGGGATAATCTGAATTATTGAATATTTGAAAAGGTGTTGGATCTGGAATACAGTGATTGGGTTATGATGTAGATCTGGATCTGAAGGAAGAAGGAACCTGAGCGCAAGGAGAAGGATAAGTTCTTTTGATGGGTCAAAATCTTAAGGCTTGAATGATAGTATCTTTGTCTGATTTTGATCTGTTCTATATGGCGTTTTCTTGATCTATAAATCTGGTTATCTGGGTAAAACTAATATCTGAACATTTGAAAGGGGTAAATTACCTTTATAGATCTATACGCAGGTTCTGTAAGTTGGAAGTGTGTATACGCAGATTGATCTCAGCACAGGTGCATATACACGCAGTTTCTGGAAGGCGGAAGTGCGTATACGTAGGTTGATCTTAACACAGAAGTGTATGCAAGAAAGTTTCTGAATATTGAAGTAGCGTACATCTCATAATTTATGTTCTAGCTGCTTTTGTTGATTATTGCAGTGATCTGGGTTTAGAACTTGAGGTGTGATTACCGTTACTCTGATCTGGGTACAGTTGACAGAGAAGTTTTTATTTTGATTTAGTCTTGACTGGTGAAATGGTGATTGGTTGATGCAGAAATTCTTAATGTTTGATTGATTTTATTTGTGGATCCAGTCTGAAAATTTATGAAACGTGGTCCCTGGAAGAAAGAGAAGGTTGTAGCTTTCTGCAGGTAGCAACCTGCGTATTAGTATCTTGACTAGTACAAGAACTAAGGGGGTTGTAGCTCCCTTCCAGGAGAAGCTGGAAACGAGAGAGGGTTGTAGCTCTCTACAGGTAGCGGCCTGCGTACTGGTAAAGGACTGCACCAATACAGAATCATTGTAAAAGGAAGTTTCTAATTAAAAGAAGATAGAGACGAATTGCAGCAGGTGGTTTTCACCCACATTGGGTTTCCACCTTATATCTTGGGTTCTTATGTGTGGTTGTCTTCTGATCTGTTTTATTGTTCCTGGCAACTATTTATATGGTTCTAGTGCATAACTTAATGATCAACATCTATAGAATAAAGTAAATTATAAATCTGCATAATATACGTGGGTTTCCTTATCTGTAGTTGCGTATATACGCGGGTTCATCTAACTGAAGTAGCGTATATGTTCTGGGTTTGAAAAAGTAAATAATTGATCAAATAATACTGATTCACCCCCCTCCTCTCAGTATTATTTCCAACACAGTGAAGTGCCGTGAGGCACCACTATTAATAAGCCAAATTCCCAGCAAGTCCGAAGGAGTAGAGGTAGATAGAGCAACTGGTAGATAATATTCATCCTGCTTATTGTCAACAGTGTTAGATTCATACTTGGAATTTCTAGCCTTCTTGAATGATTGTCCTCTTCCTTGATTTCCAGCACTCCTTTTACCTCTGCTATTAAATTTGTTATTCCTTTGATTTCCATGAGAGGGATTTTGATCATCGTCCCAGTGTGAGTCCCTTCTATCAGGGCACTCCCTTGCATTGTGACCTGCTTTATCACAAATGTAACATCGTCCTTTTCTTCCACCCTTAGGTCCAACCTTTCTTTTTGATTTAGACCCAGAATTATTTATTTTCTTAGCATGAGAAGAAAAGGCAGCAGGAGGACCTTTAGGCATGGGCATTTCTTGCTCTTCTATCCTTGTTTCTTCTTCTTGAATGCATCTTGCCATTAATTCCTCGAAACTAGGAATTACATTATTGTTGAGAAGAGTAGTCCTGAACACGTACCATTCGGATGGTAATCCTCCAAGAGTCGTGAGTGCCATTTCCCTATCAGTAATAGTTTCTCCAATAGATAGGAAATCATTCTTGATCTTGGTGATTCTTAAGAAATATGCTTGCATGCTCTCGTCATTTCCCTTCTTAATTTCCTTCAGCTTATTTCTAAGAAACAAAACTTGATTTGCATTATTAAATTTAAATAAAATCACAAGTCTATCGTAGATTTGCTTGGAGGTGTTCAGGTCAGAGATGTAGGCCACTAAGCACTTGTCGATAGAGTCCCGGATGATCTGCTTTGTTTTGACTTCACCGGTTTTCCATTTGTTCCTAGCAGCAGCGGTGCATTTGATGGAGGCTCAACAATATTGCCTCTCACATGGTCCAACACTCCTTGATCTTCTAAGGTTAGATCGAGAGACATCTTCCATCCATGATAGTCAGCTTTCTCAAAGATCTTGTCTTTGGCAGGGAAGAGTGTTGAGGACCCCATAGTTCTTTTAGGATAGCTTTGCCAATCTTCTCTTCGATGATTTCTCTTGCTCTTGCTCGGGCTTTGTATTCACCTCAGCTCTGATACCATGTTGAGTTATGGTATGTTCTATGCTTAGAGCAATTTACTTCCTTTTATTATTATTATCCACAGATTAGCAATCACATGTACATTAAGTAAAGTGCGGATAGAACATTAAACGATCGACAGAAAACAAGCCAAGACAAAAGACACAAGATGTGGCGGCTAGCCAGGGAAAAACCCCAATATGGGAAACCCTTTGATCAAATCTTCTTTTATCTTCAATAATTCAACAGAGAGATATAGTACATAAATTTGATTTACATCAGCAGCAGCAAACCCTAGATCAGCCCTCAACTAGGGCAGACAATATCTTGCAAACCGACTGTCGGATCGGCTTGATTCCTTCACCAAAAAATGCAGCCTTCTGAGGAGAGTCAGTTCCACCTACAACGCAGTTCTGAGAGAGAGTTTGATGGTCAACGCTGGTCAAACTTCTGATCTATAGTTGCAGCCCTAAATCTACGTCCTTCCTTCCACATGTGTGAGAGAAGAGTCCCTTTCTACATAGTAGGAGGAGAGCCTCTTTTTTGCGCAGGAGAGAGAGAGATGTGATGAGATGAGTGTATCCAAATGAGGAAAAGACCTCCTATATTTATATAAAAATGTTGATGATTGAATAGATGCAATTGTTGGGCCTCTGAGCCTACATGAGTTGCTGGTCAGCCTGATAATTATTCCATAATCAAAATAAATTCATATCTCCATAAATATTTATCGGAATCGGATGATCTTTAGATCAATCCTACACCTCTCGATGAGAGGAATCTAATAAAAATATTATCATCCATGAATAAGATGGTCCACATGGAGTTTGGCCCTAGTTTCCAATTTTAACATTTATACATTAATAGAACGAAGAAATATCCTAAAACTATTTAAGATTTATTCTGGGAAAGAAAAAGATCTTCATGCAAGAAGATAGGGGCAGCTATTGAACTGCTTCTTGTTGTCCCTTTTATTTAGGTTGTGCTGGCTTTGCTATTTGATATTTTTCCCTTTAAGCTGCTAATTTGTCTGTATCCTTCACGCTAGTTGATTCCTTCAATTGATCTTTTTACCTGATACTCTTTAAACTTTGTTTAATATGCTTTCACCCTGCTCAGTAACCTTTATTGTGATCCTTTTATCCTTACTATGGATTTTAGATTTTTACTATGTTTTTCAACAGTAAATCACTTTGGATTTTATGTTACAGGGTGAAGTGATTTAATATGGCCTTCATATTTGTCCTCCAATCGTACACAAGCTTTTTCTTTGTAAACCTGGAACAACAGTCTTCACCTGCAAAACATAGAAATTATTTAAGAAAACACAGGTGGCAAAGAAGGTTGGCGATGATTTTATTGAGCTTTAAAGGCTATCAAAAGGAGTTCGAGGCATATCTGAAGGTAAAATGATGGTTTTTTGGTCACAGAGGTTTATGGAGGGTTCACTGTGTAAAACAGGCAAAAATAGGGAAAAATGGTCATTTTGGCTTTTAAACAGGAAAAACAACTTTCCTTTGAAATATGGCGCGATGGTGAATAGTAACCATTTTGTTGTTTTGCAGAAGGCAGTTTTCATCACACCGCATATAAGGCGTGGGCGGTTTTGGGAAGGGGTCACCCAAAATGATATGAGCCCGACACGTAGCAAAGGAGGACGGTGGAATACCACTTTTCAGGTGGGTAATGCCTGTACAGAGAGTCAACACGAAATTTGTTGAGGGCTGTTGGATGTGAACGCTTTAGATCGGATGGTGGTGGAGTGAAGGAGCATGAAGGGTATGAATGATAAAAATGATTGAAATGGTTGTATTATGGCTTAAAACCCAGATTAGCAGTTAAAATGGAGGTTTAATTATTTCTTCATTAAAATCATAAAAAATGATCTAACAAAAGAATTCTTTGCAAAACATGCTATGGCAGATTTGAAATTTTATAAATGCGGGCGGATAATGATATTGGGTCTGGGTTTATACCGCATATTGCAATCGCAGTTTAGCGGAGGGCGGCCCATCACAAAGGAATGTGATAGGCGCCGGATGCAATGTGAGAATAAACTATGATATATATTTGGTTGGGTCGGGATTCCCATCGCAATCGAAGATCGCAACTAGCGAAAGGTATGTGCTTTAGCCAGGACTTGCGATAAAGGCGGATGTGATATGGCAATGAGTTATAGTATATACAACGTTGGGTCTGGGTCTATTGCAATCAGGGATCACAATGGCGGAGGGTATTGTTATTAGCCAAGATTGTGATGAGGGGCGGATGCGATATAACAATGAATTATGATATATATTTCTTTTGGGTCTGGGTCCTTTATGCATCACATATCACAATCGGGGGAGAGTGTATTCATATAAAAGACTTGCGATGCAATAATATTGCGATGTGATATGCAATACATAGTCTTTAAATAAAACTAAATGGTTTCAGGGTAGTTTAATAAATGAACTAATATATACGGGAAAGGGAATTTAAGGGGTTTTAATACATTAAGTTAGTATTAATGTGGAATATGGGCGAAAAGGGAAAATGCACTAAGTTATGATGTTTTTTATGTGTTATTGGCTTTTCACACACACACACACACAGATAATATATATATATATATATATATATATATATATAATATATATATATATATATATATATATATATATATATATATTATATATATATATATATATATAGGGCTAAATGACTTTTTGTGGGTTTTTGAGTAAAATGAAATTTAACATGGGGTTTTTACTTTTCCTAAGTAAAAAGGATTTTAACCTTAAGAAAAGGGGTTTTTATGGAAAATGAATGGATATGAATGTATGAAGGTGGGAATAGGTAGTTAGTTAATATAGGGATGAATGGGGATGAATGGGAATTTAATTAACTGATCTTATAGACCTTCATTTGCTTTGTGTAATTGGATCATGGACACAAAAAACACGATAAATGTGCATTTTGTCCAATCAATAATCAAATTGCTGCAATCCTTTTCTACTTACCCTTTGCTTATCCTAAAATTTATTTATTTATTTAATGAGTGCATTTAAGCTAGCAAACCCTTTTTCTTTCTTCTTATTTTACAAAAGAAAACTATCTAAATTTACTCTTATAATCTCCAAGGGCTCAGATTAAACTGATGAGCACCTTATTATTCTCTACCTAACTACCGATCTGCCAAGATTAAACAGTTTGGCAAGATATTTATTCTCTAACTATAACACCAAATTTAAAACATGAAGTAGTCAAGATTAAACAGTTTTACTATCAGGGGTTGTGGCATTTATGACAAGTTGCACACAACCATTATTTTTCATAAAAAGAGTAGTGGCATTTAGACTTGCTCACTTTCAAAGTTTATTTGTTTTCTTTTCATTCTAACCTAACATTTTCTTTTTTGCCTTGGTTTTTTAGAGCATATAACCTAACATTTTCTTTAATATGGACATTATCATCAAGATATTTTCTTTTACTAACATTCTATTCACTATTGTTATGTCCATACCCTAACTTAACATTTTTTTCAAATATTCTATCTTATCAAAACCAAAAAAATGCTATGACAGCTTATACGATGGAGACTCAAAAGTCAAGAAGGCAAATCTTCAAACTCATAGAAAGCAATTTGAAAGTCTGAAGATGGAAGATGAAGAAGATATTTCATCCTACTTCCTCCGAGTAGCTGAAGTGGTCAACTCCCTTAAAGGATTGGACGAAAAGATTGAAGAAAGTACCATTGTTCAAAAGGTATTAAGATCTCTTCCAGACAAATTTGACTCCAAAATAAGCGCCATAGAAGAAGCAAAGGATCTAGTTACTCTCAAGATGGATGAACTCCATGGAATCCTCACTGCCTATGAGATGAGAAAATGTGGCCCAAGCTCCAAAGATGCAGCATTCAAGGCTTCAAAATCAAAGAAGGGGAAAGAAAGGAATGATTGTAGTGATGACTCCGATGTGGAATCTGAATTGGCTCAATTTGTATGAAAGATGAAGAAAATATCTAAGCTAAAAGGTAAGTACCCTCTAATCTATTTCAAATGTGGAAAAATAGATCATTATGCTGCAAAATGTCCTCATAAACATGATAGTGATGATGAAGGAAATTCTAAAAGAAGGGTATACAAAAAGAAAGGGACTAATAAGAAGAACTTCTTCTCTAAGCAGGATGAGTCTGATGAGGATGAATTTATAGTCATCAAAAGGAAATCATATGAGGAAAGTGACCATGATGAAAGCCAAGAAACATTATTCATGGCATTCACAAATGAAGATGACTCAGGGCTAGAAGGAAATGTAGATGAACTGTTAATAAGTGCCATTGAAGAAAATGAGAAATTACAAAATAAAATCATTTCTCTCGAGGTAGAAAACAAGGAAACAAGAAGAAGAGAAGATCTCGTGAAAACAAAGCTAAAATAAAAAGAAGATACTTGCAAAGAACGTGAAGCCGAAATAGTATCTCTGAGGAAGGAATTGGAGCAAGTCAAAAAGGGTTGGAAAAGCTCTCAAATACTTGAGACTATCCTAAAAATTTAAAAACCTCAACATGAAAAGTTTGGAATAGGCTTTAAAGGAGAATTATCAAGCACTAAGAATAGTGTGAAAAGTTATGCCGATGCACTTTCCAGCAACCCAAAAGAAGAAAAAATATGTCATCAAAGGTGCATCCCAGATTCAAAAAATGAAGATAGAATAACTCCAAAGAAGAATATGGATTTGAATCATGGATACTACAGCAAATAAAAAACATTATTCCATCAAAGGCCCATATCAAATCCAAATAATGAAGCGGGAGTAATTCCAAGGAAATTGACTCAAACCGTGGCTACTACAACAGGTACAAAACTATCTTTCTTGGACATTGTTTTCATTGTAAAAACTAAAGGAGCAAATAATCAAACCATATGCCCCCAAAAGGCAGGGACAAATCAAAACCTTCAATTTGTTTGATCCCTTGACCAAATTTGATCTAATTTTCTCTTTATGCTACAATAATGAACACTATGAACAAAATTGCCCACTCAAAGGAGGAAAAGCAAGTAGTGAGAATCCCAACATGGATAAATGTGGCCTGGATCTATATGCTCGAAATAATGAAAATCATTGGTTTGTGGACAGTGGGTGCTCTAGACACATGACAGGAGACAAAATGAAGTTTGTCTTATTGAGCAAAAAGGAAGGAAATGTGTCCTTTGGAAATGGATCTGGCACAATTACAGAAAAAGGAACTGTTACCCTCATCAATGGAAAAGGAAAAGCTCAAGATGCTCTTCTAGTAGACGGGCTCAAACACAACCTCCTAAGTGTCAGCTAAGTCTGTGATCACAGACATAATGTTGTCTTTAGCACCAAAGACTGTGAAATAAGGAACTCTTCCTCAGGGGAACTTGTGGCAAAAGGGGTTATAATACCAGACAAAATTTACATTATGAATAAGATTCAAGAGAATAAATGCTACCTGAGTTAGATAGATGAAAGTTTGTTGTGGCACAAGCAACTTGGACATACAAGCTTCGAAAATCTGATCAATATCAACAAGATTAAAGTTGTACGAGACATCCCAAGGTTATTCAAAACAAATCAAGGAGTATGTAGTCCCTGTCAACATGGAAAGAAAACCAGAACCAACCACAAGATCAAGGAGCTCTCTACATCAAAGCCCTTGGAGATCATCCATGTTGATTTATGTGGACCAACTAGAAATCATGCACTCCAAGGAGAAAGGTATTTTGTTTTATTTGTTGATGACTATACTAGAATGATGTGGATATATTTTATAAAATATAAATCTGAAACATTTGAGTGTTTTAAGAATCTAAAAGCACTTGTAGAAAATGAAAAGGACTCAAAAATTAAGTGCCTTAGAACAGATAGAGGGGGAGAATTCACATCAAAAGAATTTAATGAGTTTTGTAAAATACATGGAATTAAAAGAGAATTCACTCCTGCCAGCAAAATGGGGTAGTTGAAAGAAGAAATCAAACACATCAATAAATGGCAAGAACAATGTTATTAGCAACAAACTTGCAGCGAAAATTCTGGAGAGAAGCAGTCGGGACAGTTGCCAATACCTTGAATCGAACTCAATTAAGACCAAATTGTGAAAAAAATCCTTATGAATTATGGAAAGGAAGACCTACTTCAGTAAAGTACTTCAAGATCTTTGGAAGCAAGTGCTTCATAAAACTCAATGATGGCTCACCAGGAAAGTTTGATTCTTGGGTTGATGAAGGGATAGTCCTTGGATACTCTACACGGAGCAAAGCCTACAAGTGCTACAATTTTCAACTAAAGAAAATAGTGGAAAGCATTGATGTAAAGATTGATGAAGACCTTCCAGAAAAAGAAATTGAAGAACATGAAGATGATCCTCTCATTGAAGAAGAAGAACCTAAAGAAGAAGAAATAGATCAGGAAGAAGAAGAAGAGGAAAAATAACCACCTCGTACCCCTTCAAAGATGAAGTTTCTCCAGAAATATCATCCAGAAGAGCAGCTTATTGGCAATAGAGATGAAGGGATGCAAACCTGAAGAAGGATAATAATTACACCAAAGAGAAACATTATTGCTCTTCTATCCATGATAGAACCAGAAACATTTGCACAAGCAAGTAAGGATCCTCATTGGGTAAAAGCCATGGAAGAAAAAATGTCCCAAATTGAGAAGAACAAGACATGGGAGCTGGTACTTCGTCCAAAGGACAAAAACGTAATAAGAACCAAGTGGGTAGTCAAAAATAAAATGAAAGAAGAAGGACAAGTTATCAGAAACAATGCAAGGCTTGTCTGCAAAGGCTATTCACAAATTAAAGGAATTGACTTTGAGGAGACATTTGCACTAGTAGCTCGTATGGAAGCTATCAAGATGTTCTTTCCATTTGCTTGCTCAAAAGGATTCAAAATCTATTAAATGGACGTAAAATCATCATTTCTGAATGGGGAACTCAAGGAAGAAGTCTACATGGAGCAACCAGAACGGTTTGATATAACAGAAGGAAAAGACTTAGTTTGTAAGTTGAAAAAGACATTACATGGGTTGAAACAACCTCCTAGAGCTTGGTATGCAAAATTGGATCACTATCTACAACAACAAGGCTTCAAGAAGGGAGTGGAAAGAAGTAATCTCTACATAAAGACGGATAAAGGTAAGCTGCTAGTCACACTTGTTTATGTTGATGATCTGATTTTTGCTAGCAATAATGATGAAATGAGCCATGAATTTTCTCAAAAACATGTCAAGAGAATTCGAGATGTCAATGATAGGAGAGTTATCTCACTTCCTTAGACTACAAGTATCTATAACCAGAGCAGGATTGTTTATATCTCAAGCCAAATATCTTAAAGACATGCTTAAAAGATATGGAATGGAAGACTATGCACCCACGAGAACACCTATGACCACAAATTGCAAATTAAGCAAAGATGATGACTCCCCTCCAGCAGATGCAAATCATTACATGTCAATAATTGGAGCCCTTCTGTACTTACCTGCTATAAGACCCGACATAATGCAAGCAGTAGGAATGGTGGGAAGATTTCAATCTGCTCCTAAACAATCCCATTTGTTAGCTGTAAAAAGAATTTTCAAATATTTGAAAGGAACTCCTGATTTCAGTCTTTGGTACCCTAAGAGCTCAACATTGACTGTAACTGCATACACCAATTCTGATTGGGCCAGAAGTGTAGATGATCGGAAATGTACTAGTGGAAATGCATTCTTCCTAGGAGATTGTTTAGTATCTTGGCTCAGCAAAAAACAGACATCCATATCATTATCCACAGCCGAAGCCGAGTATATAGCTGCAAAAGATTGTTGTACTCAAATACTATCGATGAAGGAAGCTCTAAAAGATGTCAACATAGGTATAGATCAACCAATTACCATTTATTGTGATAACACAAGTGCTATTAGTCTCAGCAAAAATCCAGTGATGCACTCAAAGACTAAACATATACCAATCAAGTATCATTTCCTTCGTGAAAAAGTAGCTGAACAAAACATCATCTTGGAATATATCAATACTAAGGAGCAGATAGATGATATTTTCACAAAACCTCTTCCTCGAGAAGCATTTGAACATCTTCGTCAAAAGATGGGGGTTATTTCTTTAGCATCACTCAAGTTCATTCATAAAGATGTTGCAGGACAGGGGGAGTAGTTCTACAGGGGAAGCAGCTCGACAAGGGGAGTCTATATGCATTCCTTTGCCATTAATGTTAAAGGGGGAGAAAAGAAGAATATTGTCATCAATAACAAAGGGGGAGATTGTTGACATAGATTGTCATTGATGTCAATATGGAAACATTTGAGGATCCAAGAGGAGAAAATAGAGCCATCGGAGGGAGCAAACAGAGCCATTGAGGGAGAAAACAGAGCCATCAAAGGGAGAAAATAGAGCCATTGAGGGAGCAAACAGAGTCATCAGAGGAGCAAACAGGTCAAACAGAGGAGCAAACAGAGCAAACAGAGCTATTGGAGGAAGCAAAGAGCAAAACAGAGCTATCGGGAGCTATCAAAGGAGAAAAGAGAAAAATAGAGCTATTGAAGAGCATATATGCATGCATTAACACTATTGGAGGCCAAAACTCATATATCTAGGCTATATACACTATAGGTGGCAAAAACACACACACACACACACAAATATATATATATATATATATATCTATGGTTCGATTATGTGCCATCACCCCAAACCCTCGACAGTGACATATACATGTAGACCTGCTGCAACATTGTGTTATGGTTTAATGCAATATCGCATCTACCCATCGCAATAATGCCCAAAGGGCTGTCCTCTACAAAGCATCGATTGCGATTGCAAGACCGAACCCGATGAAACATTATAGTTGGGCTTAATACGATATCAGATCCACCATATCGCAAGTGTGTAAGACCTTATCGTGGATCCTATGGAGTTATCAACTACTGCTTAATATAATATCGTGTCCAATGGAGAATTAACCATCGGCCATCAGCGATGTCATGAGCGCGACTATCGATTGCGATTGCACATTGGATCTAATGTGGTTATAGACTCAAGTGAATTAAATTTGAAGTCCTCCCTTAAGTAGTTCAGTTGTGTTTTTTCATATAACTCTGTGTATTCAATTTTTGTATTGCGCGGGGTTTTAAGGCCAAAGATGCATATAAAACGTACCTGATAGTTCAGGAGGTTGAACTAAAGCCAATTGCGATTGTGATTGGGACGTGGCATGTCTGTTAAACAATACAGTCTCTGTGTATTCCTTATCATTGAAAAAATGGGGCTCTGTTACAGTTTTTAACATACAGTGTCCGAAAAGCCAGGAAGCCGAATGGAAATCCAACACAGAGGAAACTGAAAAACCAAATCAATGAAGAAGAGGGAAGCCAAAGGACAAGCCAGCGGAGAGGAAGCTGAAGCGAGTGTTGAAGAAGTTGAAGAGCCATTGGGAAGCGAAAATGAACAGTCAGGGGCATTAGGAATACAAAAGCAGGAAAAAACAAGGAAGTGGGAGCGAATTATCAGTGTGAGAGGAAGTTGAAGTTTAGTAGAGGCAGCAAAGGTAGGAGAAGCAGGAGAACATGAGTGAAGTAGAAGCTCAGCAGGTTTGGGAGCAGAGAACTACAGTAAAACAGTTTATACCAGGTTTGGGTTGGAGCCCACGGGGTTGGAGCCTCAGAACTAAAAGGATTGGAATCCTTGGGAGTTGGTGCTCCTAAGTGCAGAACTATTGCCTTGGAAGAATAGAGTTGGTGCTTTGGAGGTTGGAGCCTCACAAAAGTCCAAGTTGGTGCTTGGAAACTGATTGCAACTAGCTATGTATTGTATTTATTTCATTGCATTGCTTGTGTTAATAAAAGCATTTATTTCAACTATCTATTTTTGTGTTCCATACATATATCTGTTTTGGTGATAAAAAGAACAACATAAAAATAAATATTGATTCACCCCCCCCTCAGTATTTCCAATAGGAGTTGTACTCCACAATAACATCTTGTCAAACTTGTTGCTATGCAGCCTCTTCATAGTCGGAAGACTCACTATCAATGAGTTGACTCATCAATGCCATGTAACCTGAATGTCTCTCTAGTGGTCTTTTGTGCCTAGTGCTCCTAGTGCTCAATCTAAGAGCTCCCACAAATTTTTGAGCATCTCTCAATGTCTAAAGAACCTCGTGGTTCCTCCTATTAATTGTAGTGGGTGGAGCTTCATGCTCCTCATCATGCTACTGCTCCATATTTTGTGAAATCTCCTCAACACTTGTACCTATACTAATCACTATACTTGTACTTGTGCCCTGCACCTAAGATTGTTCAATCCTTGGAGCTTTTGTCTACTAACTTTGATCAACTGTTGGCAACTCACAAGACCTATTGAAGGCTTTATCCTCTTGAAACTTAATGTCTTGTCTCACAATGATATTTCGAGTCTTGGAATATAGATCCTATATGCCATAGATGTTTTGTTGTAATGAACAAAATTCCCTTTCTCTGTAGTTGAATCTAGCTTCGTATGCTTCTCGGTTGGAACATGACAATAAGAAATATTGCCAAAAATCTTGAAATGATAGACTTTTGGCTTCTTCCCTATAAATGCCTCCTCAGGTGTCATCTTTCCCACTGCCTTATGTGGGACCATGTTCTGAATGTACATTGTTGTGATACATGCTTCTACCCAAATATATCTAGGCATAGCTTAATCATATATCATGTCTCTTGATGCTCCAACTATGGATCTGTTCTTGCATTTTGCAACCCCATTCTATTGCAAGTTGTATGGAGTTGTCCATTCTCTCTTGATTCTTTCCTTGGCACAAAACTCCTTGAAGGCTTTCTCAATATATTCACCCCCATTATCTGTTCAACATACCTTTATCTTCTTTCCTAACAAGTTCTCCACAAGAGTGTTAAACTCTGGGAAGTGACTAAAGACTTCATCTTTTGTCTTCAAGAAGTATACCCTAGGTCTTCCTAGAGAAATCATCAATGAAGGTCATGAAATATTTGTAACACCTAAGGTATTGTGTTGACAAGGGATCACAAATACTAGAATGTATCAACTCTTCAAATTGTCACTGTCACTCTTTGGAAATGTTGCTTTTGAGAATTTTCCAAGTATGCACCCTTTCCATACATCATTGTGTTATGTACTCACCTATGGAACACTTGTCACCATTTCTTTGAGCAAATTAAGTGCTTCATGATGGATATGACCCATCATCCTATTCCACAACTCTCACATATCTCTACTACTGCTACTACTAACCAATAGCTTTGGAGCTTCAAACTACAACTTATACATGTTGCTTCTAACCTCAATATCCTTTACTAATTCCAATCTTGGTGTTATCCTCAAAAGAGTACACCGTACCCTTTATCCTAAAGAGTAGATATTGAAATTATATTCATACCCATACTGGGCACGTGCAACACATCTATTATATGGATATTCTTTCCTAACTCCCTCTAAAATGTTGTCATCCCTCTCCCAATAGGAGTACACTTGGACTCGTTTCTCATTTCTATTTGGAATCTCATCTCCTTTGCTTTGTAGCTAGAGGAATACTCTCTAACTCCTATCATGTGACATGACGCCCCAATATTAGTGTATCAAACACCTATGATTTTCGAGATAGATACGAAAGTAATGAGAGTGAACTCATCCTCAAGTCTTGAAGACAGTTCATCAATTTCTATTGCTTCTTCTTCTTTTCACCTTTCTTCCTATTAGGACATTCATTAACATAGTGTCCATGTTGATAACAACTTAAACACTTGATTTTACTCATATATTTATTCTTCTCTTCTCCCTTGGGGTTAGGCCCTTTGCTTGAGCCTTTCTTAGGTTTTCCCTTTCCTACAAGAGAAACGTTCTTGTAATCCTCACTCGTTTGGCCATTATTGTTTCTTGCATTGTAATAAATCTTCCTCAGCTCTTCTTGAGTGAAATCGCTCCAAAGACAATCCTAGCTAGGAAGGTCTTGTCTTCCAATAATCACATGGACAAAGACATCCCACTACTTTGAGAACCCATTCAACATAGTTCTCGTGAGCTCTTCATCTTCCACTTTTTCTTCGACAACTACTAACTCGTTTATGACTTGTTTAACCCTTTTAAGGTAGTTGACAATGCTTTCTCCTTTGTTCTATTTGGTTCATAGCTTCTCTCTGAGGATCAATTCCATGTTCACATTTTCACTATGAAAAAGATTCAAGATGGCATCCCACATCTTCTTACATGTATTCAACATTGCAATATGGGGTATGATATGATCTTTGACCTCGTCTTGGATAATATGCCTAGCTTTGGAATCCTCCTTGCGGCTAGTTGCTAATTGCATTGGATTTATCGGTGTGGAAACATTAAACGTTACATAGTCCCTTAGTCCATGCTCCTCGAGCAACAAAAGTATCTTGGATTTATAGATACCAAAGTTTGATGCACCATCAAGTCTATCTTGATCCCTCAAACCAATTGAAGCCATTTATGAAACCCTCGAACAGTAAACCCCAATAGTTCTGAAGAGATTTGAAGAAAATCGACATGTGTGATAAAACCCTTGTTTTCTCTTTCAAAATCCTAGTGCTCATATGAAGGAAAACCCTAGCCTTGTTGTGAATTCTGATACCATGTGAAATTTACATGACTCAAAAGTTGTTATTAACACAATAAATTATTTTTATTAGTTATACACAACAAAATTAAGTTTTCAACTAAAAGTAGTGAATAAAAAACATGAATAACACCTTTCACCAAATTAAAATGCAGTGGAACTTATGAGAAACTAATCACAAATACCACAAATATTTTTGGACAAATGTCCTTAGAAAAATCCCAAGATGGGGAAATCCAGTTTTTAGGATGAGGGTTTTGTTATTGAATCTTCAACAAATCTGCTAGTGAGAAATTACATTTTTACTACTTCCCTAATATTGGCAAAGATCCAACAAAATTGATCTTCAACTCAGCTAATCAAAACGAACTAAGAAACCTCACAGTCTCCCTTTGCAAATCTACTCGACCCTCTAGAGAGAAGCTGGGTCTTCTGCATGGCCTCATACAACCCACATATGCGGCCTCTTGGAATTGACATGGCCTAGACAAAAACTGGCCTATCATCCTTCCTCTGCACTCACACAGTATCCTAGAGAAGTCTCGGCCTCCTTTGGAAAAACTTGGCGCTTCTACAAAAAATAACTCGGCCAGCAAAACCTCCCTCTAAAACTCAGAAATTGGAATTTTCTCGATGAATAATAAACCCCGAAAATATTTTCCTCAATTAATGTTGTTGAAACCATCCTTGATGTTGAATTTTATAGTGTCTTTCAACCTGGTAATTATCTTTGATCTTTTTACATTCTTATTATTATTCCATCATTTAATAATTATATAGAAAAACATCAACCATATAACACATTAGTATAGTGAGATCATAAAGAGGAAGATGCACAAGAGCACAAGAGATTTACCTTGGGAAAACCCTTAAAGGGAAAAACCCAACAACCTTTTCCAATAAAGAATTATTTAGTTCAACAGAGACACATCTTAGTCTAACTAGGTCAAACCTGGTCTACTATCCATCCTCCTAGTCAATTCACCTGATCCTGCACTTCTCTCTTGATCCTACACTTCCATAATCTTGGTCATCCACAAATACGAGTTATAGGTCGCCACAAATGTTGGTTATAAATGCCATAGATGTGACCCATATGCTACCACATAAGAAGATTGTATATAGTCACAGAAGCGAGTCATATCTCAGAAAAATGTGATCCTTGTCCTTCCACAAATGCGAACCATGTCCCACCACATATGTGAGCCACTCCTCTACCTTAGAAGACCTTAACTCACTGCCACAAACCATCAAAGATACCTCAGAGGATACAAACTACACCTTTTCTTTTATGTGGAGTGAATATGCCCTTTATATAGTTTCCCCTTAGGTCTAATAGACATGCCGCTTGTTGGAGCTGACCTCTGCATTTAGGAAGTTGACTTGATCTCATGGAACTGACTAGAACATTCAAAAAGGTCGACTTGACTAGGAGGGGACCGATCTTACATTTTGGAGCCAAAACTTCGATTCAAATTTCCTATTGTTAAGTCACAATGGGATTTTGACTCAAAATAACTTTCTTTTGACTCATAAGCATTTAAATATGCTTTACAAATACATAATGACTCAATTATACATTATAAAGACTAGCCATCGTGACAAAAATCAACACTCCCTCTTAACTAGGGAGGTATTCATGACTATCAAGATGTTCTCATTTTGATAAAATTTCTCTTTGAAAAAAGTTATAACAAATCATTATTAGTCTTGTCAGCATCTATGACATTATTAACAACATCTTATGATCAACCACTGTTGAAAATAGCAAGAAGAAATGTTAAAAATAACATCAAGAAAAATCCTAATTTAATTTTTCCTTGAATTAATTTTGGAATAAGTTGTAATTCCACATCTCATGACAACTTGTAATAGTTAAATAAGTTAATTTGACTTAGTTGGCTCATTTAATTAGATTTGGGAGTCTATCTAGAGTCATGTAGAGTGGTTCCTAAATTTTAGGAGCCTAGGTTGAGTTCTTTTGGGTTGTAATTATTTAATTTAGTTTAACTGAGTTAAAGTTAGTTAAACTAGTTCCACCTGATGGAGGAATTAGTGGGAGATCTAGTAGTGGGGTGTAACCAACACTGATCAACCAATAAACTGAAGATTCACTCATAATTAACTTATTTATGTTAGATCATAGCAAGACCCAGTTGAGATTGGAGTTTAGGGACAATGTACTATCGATTATAAAATCATCTAAATTAAATAAATGGTGCATGCAATTAGAATAAGGCCTAAAATAAATCATTCCTTAATTAGAAATATCACTAATTTTAACCATTAAAATTGTCTTTAAAAGGAGGAATGAAGGCACAAGTTTAATCATTATTTTGGTGAGCACAAGTTCGTGAGACCAAGCAATAGGAAGCACAACTTTGTGTGTGGAGCTTGAGAGCAAGGAAGTAGGAGCTTGGAAGGTTAAGAATCTGGCTAAGTATTGGCCAAAGGTAGTTAGTCAGGCAAATGATAGAAAATACTTGTGCATGTTGAGCTCAAGGTTGAGCAGAGCATATTGTATTCATCTAGATTCTTTGACTAATGCAATATACATATGGTAGGGGTTTTTTAGCTGTGGCTTTCCCTAGAAAATCATTGTGTCATGTGTGATTGAATTCTTTCTCTTATATGCTTCATGTTTTCATCGATATTTTATTGTTTCTACTTATGATTAGAGTAGATTCAAGTCAATTGTTTTATCATATTACAATCTACAATTTGAATCTACAAGGAATTTCTACATGGTATCAGAGCAAGGTTTGTAGAAATTTCTGCATGATATCAGAGTTAGATTTGTAGAAATTTCTACAAAATTTCTACATGGTATCATAGCCGAAATCAGAATAGAAGAGAAGAATTTGAAGTTGTCCTTGCAGATTGATGGAGCTCTAGTTCAAGGCATATCCAAAAGACCCTATGTGCAAATTTCTTAATGGAGCTAGAAGGTTGCTGGTGGACAGATCCGTGAGCCAATGTTTAACGACACAAAAAGGTGATCACTTATATTGGTAGATTGAGGAGAAGAGATATTTCCACAAGGAGATGGAAACTCAAAGGGAGTTTAGTTTCAGAGGGTGCATCCCTATGGAAGCTAGTGTTAGAAAATTATATATTACGGAGCAATGGAACACATAAAATATTGCAGAAATATAAACATAGAAAACACATAAAACAAGAGAGACACAGATATATGTGGTTCACCCAGTTTGGGCTATGTCCACCCCAAACAGCCACTCCTTCCTTTCTATTATCTAGCAAAATGAAGAGACACAACCTACAACAGATCCGCTATAATATCTTATGTTTTCTCTCACAGTCTCACCTCTCTGCTTTTCACTCAGAGAATAGACATCTATTACATAGCCTCAAATACAATGCCCTCATACAAAGAGAGGGGTTGCCTTCTAGGGAAAAAAACCATAAACTAAACATAAGTTCTACCGTCAGATCATCCGCCTAATGAAC
>APFE030644830.1:2265-28422 GCA_000404065.3 Pinus taeda | reverse complement strand
GGCATTGTCAACTATCTGGCTACCATACTAGGACAATGGCTTTTAAGATTTAATAAAAAATAAAAATAAAAATAAAAAGTAATACATATATAAATGGATTTATCTCTAGATCAATAATTCTTAAAGAGATAGGATTCTAAATCATTGATGATTAAAAGGTAACCCTGTCGAAACTATAGATGTTTGCTGGCAGCAGTGGCTCTACCTGTGAAAAACGAGTATATTTTGAAAGCTAAGTTGTAAAGTGGCCCCTGCTTTATCTCTACAACTAATTAAGGACTGATGTAGAGTTTTGAAATATTTTAATGTATGAGGAATTTTAAGAAAAATTACAATTAGATGATTCTTGCTTTTATTCAGACTAATAAACTTAGTCAAGCATTTCAAGCATAATTTTCTCTTCTTTAATTATTTTTACGTTAATTTTAGGAAAGTCTCATTCATATCAAAGACAGATAACTGGTTCTTCTCCCGTGTGTTTCCATTGTTGTGGTAAAAACACAACCCTCCCCATTATTGATGTGTTCGCTTCAAATAATAGGGACCCTTTCTATAAAATTTTGGCTAAACACCTTTTTGGATTTTTATTTTAGATGATTGCCCTACGCTTTTGTTAATTTTTAGTTTTATTTGGATTCTTGTTTTGATTGCTTTGTTAGAATCGATTTTCTATAAGCTTCACATTGACGCTTTTTTCGCCTCATTTGGTCAACTGGTTTGAAAATGGCACTCCTTTGAATGTCTGATTATTTATGTATCCTGGGTTAAAAATGCATAAAATGTACAATATTGCATTTTGTAAATAAATTAGTTCAATAACACATCCAAATATTAACCCATAGCGAGTTTTTACTAACATTTTTCAATTTTTAGTTATGCGGCCAAATCATTAATTATGGGGATTTAAGAAATTTACTCCAATTTACAAATCAATTATTAATCTCGAAAACCCAAAATTTTCGAAGTGGCTGTAGTTTATTTTTATATTTTTACTTATATTAAGAGTGGCTGTAGTTTATAAAATAATCCTCATAAAATAAAATCAAAATAAAAATTGATTTTATATTAAATCTTAGATTAATTAAATTAATTATTATCTAAAATATAATTAATTTAATTAAATTAGAATTTAATATATAAAAAATATATATCGCATCGGGACTTCTTAATCGCATCGGAGGTTTCATGCATCACAAGTTAACCATACCCCAATACCCTGATGCCAATATCAGATCGGCGATTTTGTATTGTGTTAAGTTTTAAAAACCCGATGGCCATATCCTCCCGATTTGCCGATGCGAAGGGGCATTCAAAGTCATAAAACAAATACAATTTTGGCTTTAAAGGTTTTTAAACTCACTCATGCGTATGAGTGAAATGGAGTGAATAAGGGTAGGGGTATTTAATGTTAAAATTAATATTTGGTAATAATAATTTATATTATTAATTTATAATATTAAAATTTATTAGTTAATGATAAGATTAATTTTATTTGATTAATTTGATTATAAATAATTATTATATTAATTATCGATTAATTTTTTATTATATTCGTTAGTTGATATTAATTAATAAATAGTTTATTAATTAATTAGTTTATGTCATAATTAATAATTAAATTAGAATTAATTATTAGATAATTAGAATTCTAATTTAGGATTTAAATTTTAATGAGAATTTTGAATTTTTAGGCTAGCAATAGAATTTCCAGATTTACATCAGATTTGATCCATCAACTTTGGAGGCTCATAAATTAAGTTATATTTGGCCAAATGAGGCCCAGGATGGCTCATTGGAAAGAGAAAATCAAGGAGAACATTTTTGAGGAGGTTTCACTAACAGATTTAATCATTTATTGGGTCAAAAATCAGGTATAAGATCAGGCTCCGAATTTTGAAAACAAAATCAATTTTCTGAGTTATTTTCTTCATTTTCATTTGTCCAAAGCCTCTTCTAATTGCAGATCCATTGGTTGATAATATCCTTGGCCAATAAAAATATCTTAGGCCTCAATAGAGAATTTATATTTTATTTTCAATTATTTATTTAAATAGAATTTGATTGGGTTTGATTTAATTGCCAGAATGATATTTTGATTGCATTTTAATTTATTTTGATTTCTTTTGCAAGAAAACAGTGGAAGAAATATGGAGAAAAGAATTTCAAGCAATGAGAATGCTCCAGCAATTGAAGATCAAGATTTTTGAGCAAGTAAAATTGGATTTAGCAGATTTCTCTTCAACAAACTCTTCTCTCAAGAATTCCTTCAAAAATAGTATAAGTAATAGATTGTAGAATGTAATAGGGGCTGCTCTCCTCTGCAATTTTAGACTCCATGAAAGCACTACTGTAATAGGAATTTAGAGTTGTAGGAGAAAGGAGAGAAAATCTCAGATCTGGGGATTATTGAGGATTTTCCATTTGTATCTTGAATTATGTGTGAGGGGAAGAGTTTGCACTATTGTGGCTCTAGTTTTGAAGGCAGAAGTTCAAACAATGTAAAGGGTTGTTGGAGACCAAGGACAGAGAAATGGATGCACTAAATTGGTATTTCTAATACTACTGTTTCAAATATCAATTTTAATTTTATGGTGACAGGAATGTGTCATTTTATTTATGTTTGTGCACTATTGCCAATATGGGTAATTTGTCTCAATCTTGTTATTATGTATCTCTGTTTTTATGGATTAATTTCTCATTTTTGAGTAACTACTTACTCTGAAATCTGTCTTATGAAACTAATTTATTGAATGGTAATGTGTTGTGAACTATTTCCACATATCATTATTCAATTATTGGATTTATTGATTTGATAATCAATATCATTTTCGTGAACTACTTCTTGGAATGTTATTGGTTTATTATTTCAAGTTTTAAGGTCTCAATAGAATGTGTTTTGGTAACCATAATATCAGTTAATTGAACTACTTCATTAACTTGACATTCATTATAAACAAGATATATTTAAATCCCAATATTTTGATTATCTTGCTCTTAGTTGGGTTAGATCTATATCTGCCTAATTAAGATAGGATTTAGATTAGTTTCTTTTGTTTGCATCATAGAATAAGCTTGCATTTAGAGTAAATTATACATTAAGTCCTCTCATCAAAGAGGCAAAATTTTAGTTGTGGCTTGGCTGAACCCAAATCAGCTCAAGGGTCATTCTCTTGCCTGATCAGCAAGACGAAGTGATCTGATATCCCTAACTATTGGTAGTGAAAGATATATCATAAACCAATAGCTATAGGGAGAAGGTAACTGGACCTAGTTAAACCAGTCGGAGCCACCACACCAAACGGAAAAGGAGCTGCTTTAAGGTCCGGACCGGGTGGTTATCCCCCAATGTTGTTGCAGCGATTTTCGAGGCATCAACAGGACCATATCGGAGTGGTCTGAGTTTCCGATAGGCTCCGGTAAGGTGTTCCTTTTGCAAATGCAACCAAACTTTGTCGCCCACCTAAAACTTGTGTGGCACCCATTGTTGATCATGTCGTTGCTTGTACTTTGCATTTGTTTCTCCAGAATGTCATGGACCTACTAGCGAATATGTTGGATGTGCTCAATGAAGTTGTTTGCCTTATCTATTTCGGACTGGACATGAGCCGAATCTCCATGAGTAGCTGCAACTGGCATGGCCACATCAATGGGACATGTTGGCTGAAATCCCAAGCCCACCTGAACAGGTTGTGTCCAGTCAAGCTGTGGAGAGCCCAGTTGTAGTTGTGCTGAACATAGGGGAGGCTCTCGTCCCATGTGCATGGATGCTTTGAGTTATACATGTGCAAAATGTGTATGATCATCCTATTGACAACCTCTATCTAGCCATCAATTTGAGGATGGAAGGTTGTGGACTTATTGAGTTTGGTGTCTAGAAGCGACCAGAGACTGGACCAAAATGTACTAAGGAACATGTTGTCCCAATCTGAGATGATAGACTTTGGTATCCCAAAGTAACAATAATAGCACGGGGCCTTGATTCATACATAGCATGTCACTTCCACAAGTATGGTTGTCTTAATAATACATCACAAACTTCAAGGGGAGCAATGTCACACAATACTTCATTCGTGAAGGGCTTGATGTTGTATGGAAGGAGACAATGTTGGCTTACGCGAACATCCCATCCTTAGTGAAGCCACCCGATGGTGTACGGTTGTGGATGTGTTGTGGTTGGTAAGTCCAGCTGCTTCACGACCTCTACCAAAATGAGGTTCTTTTGGCTCCCGTTGTCGACAATGAACTGTAGTAGGGAGCCCTTTACCCACATCTGGGAGTGGAAGAGATGCTCCTCCTCCACTGGATCTTTGGGTTCCTCCTTCTAGATCTTCGTGCTGGCAATGGTGGCGTTGGGCTCCGCATCGATAATCTGCTTCCCTTTTTCATTCCCCTCATCGGGTTCTGACTTAGAGTTGGAACATGCATCT
This sequence comes from Pinus taeda, assembly GCA_000404065.3. Classification (NCBI taxonomy): domain Eukaryota; kingdom Viridiplantae; phylum Streptophyta; class Pinopsida; order Pinales; family Pinaceae; genus Pinus; species Pinus taeda. The sequence continues at coordinate 23,995 of APFE030644830.1, read as the reverse complement.
GATTTTGAAACCTTTAGGTCAGCCACCAGTGACTGCTTGGCCCGACACTCACTTATGTTGTGAGTGGAGCTCTTATGGAACTCACACCACTTTCCCGTGTCCTTTTTTGGCTTCGCAGTGTTGTTCTTTGTTTGCAGCTTTGGCGGGTTGTCTTGGGCCACCCCGCCTTAGCTTTTTCCTTTGTTCTGCGGCTTGGGGGCACCTTTCCCTTGCTTCAGATTCACCAATCCAAAGTCTCGCTTCTTCTATTTAAACTTTTGCTAGACCTTAACGGCATATCGGTATGCCGTGCCGAGCGAGTAGTTGTTCATGAATTCTATTTCTTCCTAGATGTACTTGTGCAGGAAGTTACCATTTTTTAGTACCAAATGCTGCTTCGTATCCTTGATACCCAACTTTGTGCAAAGGGTATGGAAACTATTGGTAAACTCCAGCACGTCTTGGTCTCTTCCCTGCCGCAGCGTGGTCCACTTTATGTATTGATCCTCATAGCTTCCAACAGGGTAGTACTACTCCTTGATGGCATCCTGGAATGAATTCCAAGTGGGTGCGGCTGAAAATAGTGAGCCTGTATTTTCATCCTTTTGCTCGCAGTAGGTTTCCCCCCAATCCTTGACGTGGGGGGCTACTTTGAGAAGAGCGAAAATAATATTTTCTCGACTGGAAAAATCATGAACAGAAAAATAACCCTCTAGAAAATTTAACCATTTATCAATCGCATTTGCATCTATCTAACCCTCGAATATGGGGATTTCAAAATTAACTTGTACCTTAAACGGTGTGGCATATCTAGAGTAGTTGTTGGAAGCCGATGCGTCACCCCTGGGTAGCCCCTGAAGGATCTAGGAAAAGTTGTCCATCATCGCGTTCCTTTGTTGCTCGAGGGCTTCTTCGAGCAAGATTTTGATAGGATATCCTACCCCCTCATATTTCTTTTCATCTACCATGGGAGGCTGTCGGGATTTGCGAGGCTAGTCTTACAAAGGTTTGACTAGTTCAAGCCCTAACTCCTTATATTCCAACCTCGTTGGGGACATGCAAAGAAAAAAAGAGAAAAAAAGCAAACCACTCTGATACCACTGATCCAGGTTAGAGAGGAATGAAACAAATTACAGAGATAACCATAAACACAAAGATGCAGTGGAAATAATACTTCATTTCATTAATGCAAAATACTGAAATATGCTTACAAACAAGAATGGAAATAAACCGGCTAGGGCAATGGTAGCTTATCTCTGAGAAGATATGTGGTGGATACATGCCTTTGAACTGCCTTACAATGAGGCTCAAGAGCCTTTTTATTATTGAACAATAAGAGCAAACCCTAAACCGAGGAGATGTAACACCAAGAGTTTTTGGACCTCGATGGAGTGAGTCGGACAGCCAACTTCCCAGGGTCGTGACTTGTCATATTATCTCCATTTCATGCACATGATAGCCCGTTGGAAAGATCTCTTCGAGGACTATGACAAAAAAGACATTTTTATACAATAACTTGTTGGTGGTAGATTTCCAAAAAAAACATCGTTTAGGGCCTCAAAACAGCTCCCGAAGTTTAGGACCCGAAAAAACTGCTAAAAATAGTAAATTGTGCAACGATTAAGGAAACTAAAAAACTGAAAGAAGCAATGGTGGGGGTCCAAGTGGAATTGGTGGGTGGCCACCAATATCCACCTGGATCATTGCACCTCAAAAATGATTCACTCGTCTCGTTCAAATTTTCAATAGTCTTGCCTTTTACTTTCTATTTTATATTTCCAAATTTTTTGGTTGTAAAAAAATATATTCCAAATTTCTTTAGTAATTTTGTAATATTATTTAAATGGATCCCCATGAAATATTTATTAAGGTTTTGTATTTTCAAAAAAGTAGGCCTTTGCATTGTTGTAAAGTTTTATTTTGGAAGAAATACAAAGAGCCAATAGGGATTTCAATCTTTTCATAGCCTAGAATGAATGTGGTACTATTTCTTTATTTTGTTTCCTTTTATTAACGAATTCTCATTATTATTTTTCTTATTTGATTAATGTTCATACCCATGTAAATGATCAATGTATGTATTTTTATTGTTCACTAATATTTGCAAAACCTTTGTAATTGATTGAGATTTTTTTTATGTATGAATGTTGTAGCCATATATTTAGTTCCCATTTTAAATTTTATTTGGTCTACATATTTCCTACAATGATATTAAAATACTATTGTAGTTTTTTTATCTATTTACTACAGATCCAACTAATTCATGCATAAGATTAGATAGCTCTCAAATAGGTCACTAGTACTAGTTTTCTTTGCTTTTGCAATAATTAGGATAAAGCTACTAATATTATTTCACTACGCCCATCACCTAAAAGCATAACCCAATAGTATAATATTTTATAAAGCCTCTAATTAATAAGAAAACTCTTTAGGTGGAAACCGGGCCCACATACTAGTGAGGATTGCCATATCAAATGAGTATAGGTCTAATTGGGATATTAATCAGGAACTTTATCCTTTTTTGGCTTGGTTTATTCCAAGTATCAACAATTTTTGTGCTAGATATTGATTAGTTAGATATTTCTCCTCTAATGTCGGAGATTGAAAGTCATTCACCTCAACTTAAAATTTATGATTCTTGGATCACTTCCAAAACTCTCAATTTGGAGTTACTTTGAGGATACTCTCAGAAGCATTCCTCAACAACCAAAGCATCTCCTAAAATCTGAAACATAAAACAAAATACTGTACATATTTGTGTAGAAATCTCTTCTCAATCTATTGGTTCATGGAAACCTAGTTCCTTTCTCCCTCCTTGTATAATTCTTATAAGATATTAGAGCCAAATTTTTGGATAAGGACCACTAGAATTTCCCTTTGCCACCAAAGGAAAGAATCCTCAAATTGAAGTAGAAAAAGAATAATATATGTAAGGAGAGGAAACAATTTTTATTCTTATTACATTTTCATATCCTACAAGACCTATCTATCAACTATTAGCTTCTCACCCTCAATCCCAAACCCTCCCATAATATTGAAAACTCCTCCAGTCATGACCAGATTTCATGGAAAACAACCACAAAGACCTTGGCATCACTAGGTGCAATAGACATTCTAGGAGTTCAACATCATTTACCAAAACACCCTAAAAAATTATCTCCTAAATTTAATAATGATAATATATAAGCTCCCGAAGACCATATTAGGAAATTCATGCTAGCGTGTAGCCTCATGGGTGTACAGAATGAAGATGTTGTCTATAAATTATTTATCTACATATTTGAGGGAAAATCCTTAGGCTAACATTTTGTGTTACCTAACAATTCAATTCATAATTGGGATGACGTTGAAGAATTATTTATTTCAAAAATTGGCAACGATAAAAATGTTCTAGATTTATTTATGGAGTTATCTAGAATTAAACTTCATAATAAGGAAAGATTAAATATTTTAAACAAAGATTTGTATATCTATTGAATAAAATTCCTTAAACTTATAGGCCTATAACAAATATTCAAATTCAATTTTATAATACCACATTTCCATCATATATTGTCATATTTGTGAAAAGAGTCGATAAAACTATTCTAATAGAAGAAATGTAGGAAGGTGTGAAATTAAAAAATGAAATGCTAAGCATCGCTAGTAAGGCACCCATGGAAGAAAAGAAGTTTTCTCCCCCTACAAAGAACTATCCATTAAAGAAGATAAGAAAGACAAATATTCTTTTGATATGGAAAGTCTGCATAGATTACTAATAAACCTTACCATTGACATCACTGACTTCAATAAACACAATGGGGAGGAATCATCATCCTAAAGGAATTTTAGGTTGTTTTACAAAATAAATTATCCTCCTTCTCCTCCTGTTGGTTATATTTCTTCCACAGATGATGAGGAAATTGAAGGGTGAAAAAACACCTAAAGAAAGTGAATATTATGTTCTAGAAGAAAATATCATTTGGGATGTAGTTGAAAGAATTATTGATGCAGATGAAGATGATTTATATGAATACAATAATGCAATGCAAACAAAGAGAAAAAGATCCCCTGCTTCCACTTCAATTCCTACCCATTCTTCTTCAATCCCAGCAATGCCTACAATAAATACTCCAAAAATGTATACTCCACATGACAAACAGGTTCTTAAAACCTTGATTGCATCAGAGCATCTCAAATATGATGTGGTGGAGGATATAAAGAAGAATAGAGCTATCATTTCCCTATTTGAATTAACAAAATTAAAGTATCAAAGAAATAACTTGTTAAGGGATATTAGATGGCATTGAAAACATATCCCTATTGCCAACCAATCTCCTACTACTAAAGATAAAAGGAAAACTTCTCCATCTTCATCTTCTAGCAAAAACAAATAGGTTAGCATTGTTGAATTGTAGCAAGAAAAGGCTTCATTTAACTTGTGCCTTAGTCAAATGGAGAAATTCGAATTTGCACATCATCAAGATGACTAGAGTTGTAATTAGTAGGAGTGACATCGCCAATTCACTTAGTTAAGTCAGCCAATTCGAGTTTGTGGGAAATAAGTAGAGTTGTGCAAGAGTTGAGTGCTAAGATCTAGCAATCTAGTGGAGTTATAGTTAGTGAAACTAAGTTATCTGAGCTCTACTCATGAATAGAGTCATTAGGAGTGCAGTTGAGTAGTTGTAACTGTTGTTAACCCACTTCTCTCTCAATTAACTAGGAAACTTACTAAAACTGGCCCTAGTCATCCATGGAATTCAAATTTCCTAGTTGAATAATCATTATTGTACACTAGTGAGTGTACAATGTTTGCATGTAGCAAGTGAGGTTTTTATCTTTGGAATCAAACAAGAAAATGAGAGATTTTCCTATTCTTTAGGAGTTAATTTCCTCAGGAATTGTGCAAGGAAGTAGGAGGAGCATGAGACCGAGATTTGGCTAAGTATTCACCAGAGCTAACTCAGGAGGAAGAGATCAGTATTGTAGTGAAAATTGAGCTTCAAGGATTGAAGTTTTCATTGTAATAGATCAATTTTATCATATGATATAATAAAAAAGGAGGAGGGTTTTTTCCTAGTTGGGTTTCCCAGTAAAAATATTGTGTTCATTGTGATTGAATGATTGCATGTGTTTCTATTATATGTTTTCCTTTCCATGGATTGAGTAGAAGAAATTTGTGTCTATTGATTTCAGTCTGATTTCATTAGTAGCTATAAATTTCTAGCTATTTCTACATGGTATCAAATCTATTGAAAACTACATAAAATAATGTTCCCTATCCTCTCAAAAAAAAAATTAAATAGCAGATTTGTGGTGCAGGTATTTTCTTCAGTGCAATAACAATTTATTTCAATGGATTGAGGCTTGAGTATGCATTGGAGGGAACTTCTAATTTCTATGATTGGAAAGATAGGATGGAAGTTATGATAGATGAAAATAGAGTATTAGAGTACACACAAATTGATATTCCCAAACCAACAACATCAAATGCACAGCAGTTGGCTCAGTGGAAGAAAGATAGTAAAATCTAGGAGGATTATCCTGAAAGGATTCAGAGATCATGTGGTTTCGAATTTGCCTTGAAATGAGACTCCATTTGCAATGTGGAAAACCCTCATAGATATACTCCAAAGAACAAATGATGCCATGAAATTTTCATTGAGAGATAAGCTTAGGAACATTCAAATGGGTAAAAATGAAATTGTTGTTGAATACCTATCCAAATTCACTCAGGTGAGAGATGAAATTGGTGGGGTTGGAGAAAATGTTCCAGTATCTGAACTTGTGAGCTTAGCACTCCTTGGCCTTTTTGAAATCCTAGAAAAACTATCAAGATTCATTAAATGGAAGAGACAAGCTCCCAGATTGGGAGAGACTTTGGTTTGATTTGGTGCAAGAGGAAATTAGAAGAAACACAAGAGATGGTGTCACATCTAAAACTGATGAGGAATAAAAATTTGCTTTGGCAGGAAAAGGAAATAAATCCAAGGGGAACAAGGCCAAAGGAAAGGTATAATCCAGCCAAAACCATGGCAAGAAGAAAGAACTTAGTAAAATTAATATGTTTCATTGCCATGAGTCTGGAAACTATGCAACCAAGTGTCCATACAAGAAATTGAGTAAGAATCCTGCAGAAGCAGCAGGAGGATATGTTCTCACATCACAATTTGAGTTGGATTTCACCCTCATTGAATTGAAAGTACTATACAAGACAATGTATGGTAGTTATATTCTGGTGTTTCATTTCATATGATAGGAAATAAGGAGTTATCCAGTAGCTTAGAGGAGAAGGACCTACAAATACACATAGAACTTGGAGATGATGGGAGGTATAGTACCAAAGGTATTGGCACTGTCACCTTTAAGAGGGAGTTAAGCTCTCATCTTCACCTAAATAATTTAATGCATGTGCTTAGCTTGAAGAAAAAATCAGTTTCTATAGTTGTACTTGGATATTTTGGATATGATGTTTTGTTTAGTAAGGGGAAAGCTTACTTGAAGCATGTTTCTACTGGAAAAGTAAAACAAATTAGTGTTTGGGTTAAAAATATCTACAATTTGGAGGTGGATGCATGCACTGCATTGAGTAGTAAGGAAGAACATGTTTAAGCTTGAGATCCTGGAGATCTCTAGCATAGGTGCATGGGACACCTACACCATGGAGCTTTGAAAATAATGCAGCAAATCACCACTGGACTTCCAAAATGCACCCTTAATCAAAATGATGTTTGCAAGCGATGCACTCTTGTAAAATATGTTAAATCCTCCTTTTAGGGCTGAGATAGCAAAGTTGGATCCATCTTGGAGTGAGTTCACTCAAATATGTGTGGACCATTTTTTACAACCTTAGTTTCAAAGCACGTGTATTATGTGATCTTTGTAGATGATTTTTCCTACAAATGTTGGATCTATTTCATAAAGAAGAGATATGAGGTTTATTCAAAGTTTGTTGAATTTAAAGCCTTAGTTGAAAATGAGACCAGACAAAAAATTAAATCCCTGAAAAGTAATAATGGAGGAGAGTATGTGTCTAATACCTTCAAAGAATTATGTTCCAAGGAGTGTATTAGAAGTGAGTTTACTGCACCTCACAACCCACAGAATACTAGGGTGGTAGAGAGGAAAAATAGAAGCAATGTAGGGGCTACAAGATCCATTTTGCATGATCAAGGATTGTCATTATACCTGTGGGCAGAAGCATGTAATACAACTGTTTATTTCCAGAACTAGATCCCTCACAAAATTCTTAGAATGATTACACCTGGAGAGGATTTCTCCTAGAGGAAGCTAGATGTCTCCCACTTTTGTAATTTTGGATCCATGGTCTATTGTCATGTCACCAAAGATAGCAATAAAAATGTGGATCCCACTACAGAGTGGGGGATCTTTGTAGGATCCACAAAGACACCTCATATTTACTGGGTGTATATGCCTTCACTTAGGATGACTATGATGAGGAGAGATGTCATATTTAATGAGGAGAAGGCCATGAGAAGATCTCTAGAGTGAGAGTTTAGCAATATACTAGAGGAGGAGCTTTTAGCTCCAAAGCAGGAGCCTCATTCAGATCCACAAGATGTTTTCGAGGAGTAGAGAGTAGGTCGAGTGGAGGCACCCACTCATATGGAGCCTTCTAGAGAAGGAAGAGAACCAAGGAGGAAAACAAGTTGGTGTGGGAAGCTCAGGAGCAAGTTAGAGCTCCTAGTTCCTTGCATAGATAGAGGATATCATGAGACAGATATACCAAATATATGGGACTCATGAAAAAACAAATTTATTTTGATCTTTCTTCATTTGAAGAGGGAGTTTCCCAACATGTTTGGATAGATTCCATGGTGGAGAAGTGTGACTCCATCACAAAGAATGATGATTGGGAGGTTGTACCTAGACCTGAGGGAAAATATGTTATTGGATCCAAGTGGGTGCATAAGGTGAAACATGTAGCTGATGGCAGTGTTGAGAAGTACAAGGCCATATGTGTGGCTAAAGGATTCTCATAGGTGGAGGGAGTTGATTATGAGGATACATTTGCCCATGTGGAAAGATACTCATCTATCAGGACAATACTTGTATTGGCGGCATAGTTTGGGTGCAGGATCCACCAAATGGATGTTAAGGCAGCCTTCCTCAATGGAGTGGCTGAGGAAGACATCTACATTAATCATCCTTATGGATTTGATACATTTGACAGGGAGACACATATTTGTAGACTCAAGATATCCCTCTATGGTCTCAAGCAGACACCTCATGCTTGGTTTTGTACCTTAAGAAACCAATTTCCTGGCTGTGGAGAAATTGTGCTTAAGACATTAATGATTATTGTTTTTTGTTGCTTATTTGTCACTTTATTATTTGTTATGTTCTCAAATGAAGGACCTGGAAAACTTGGTCTTTAACCCTCAATACATGTATGACCAAAACATCTCAGAATGCCATTTGTTGCTAGATACAAATGATGAATGAAGAAAGCTTGAAGGGGAAGTTAAAGATAATATGTTGGTCTTTCACAGAAACTACTATCTGTAACTTAGAAGAATTATGAAAATGAGAATTGAATCATAGACAATATGTTGCTTGACACATAAACTATTATCTGTGACTCTTGGAGAAGTTAAAGATAATATGCTGGTCTTTCACAGAAACTATTATCTATAACTTAGAAACAAAGGTGAAAACTTCAAGTATAGGAGTGCTCTTTTAAGGAATTTTAACTTTATCTACATAAGAAAATAAAGACCTACAGCTTCATTGCTATACTTGAAAGAAGAAAACACAAGATGACACATAATAAAGAGGGTTACAAAATTATACCCAACAATTCATGGAAACTTTTGATTCTTTCATTAATCAACAATTATATCAAGAATAAAGTGGCCTATCTCTGGGTTTTCCAAAATTCGAACAACCAACCCCTTCTCTGTAAATTTTCCTCTTCTTATACATTGTGAAACAGTTGTTGATCTTTGAAACTGTCAAACTACTAAACTGCTTCTCTAGCTATCTTAAGTAAAAACTATTACAAAATTTTACATAGGTAAAAGACACCTCAAAGAAAATACAATAACAAGAAACAACTGAACTATAAGATGAGAATAATTGTTGGCTTGCTCTGTTAATCGGCCATTGAGTTCTTCTGTATATGCCTTAATAATGATTAATCCACTTTAACCATAATAAACAGTGCTTGACTTTGACTTGTGCATAAATTTGGACTTACGCATGTATCAGGTGTTTTGATTGGCCAAAATACAAAGAAAACATGCCCAACTACCTTCCTCTTCAGATTCAGTTTTAACGTTGATTTTTCCTTTTACACATCAAAATTAACGCAAACCTTTGATTATTATGGAACTAAAAAATAATTAATTCCGTTTCATAAATCCATCGGATCCGCTTCATAATGCAAATCACAATCGGCCCTTCAAATGATATATCAATATAAAACTTAATGATATGCGATATAACGGACGCGACAAAAGAATTAAACATAATATATGTAATATTGGGTCCGGAATCTCCATCGCAAATCACAATCAACGAATGAACCAACACATATGCATAAGAGGCTTTGTGGACTCGCCGGAATTATAAAACATGGCATATATAATATCAGGTCTAGATCGCCGTCGCAAATCGCAATCGGCGTAAGTCATATACATATACAAACGTTATGTGATGATCGCGGACCCGACGGGAGAATTAAACATAATATATGTAATATCGGGTTCCGCCATCGCATATCGCAATCGGCGAAACCCATATATAATATATATATTATATATATATATATATATATATATATATAAAGGCACTCTATGTTATTGCGGACCTACCATATAAATGTAATATAATAAAGCATTATGCAATGATTGCAGACCCATTGAGGCTTATAGAACATAATATATATACACTTTGGGCCCGGCCTGTCCAGCGCTTATTTCTATTATAATCCTTTATAATAGAAATACATGTAAAAATGTGTAACCATACATTTTTCTGCCTTTTCCAAAGCCTTTGCACAGTTTTCAAGATATGCCTTTATCGCAATCGGCGATTGGTGATTCTTGTGGTAATAATATAACTGTTCGCTGCATCTTTGTGATTGTGATTTAATCGCATCGCTAACACACACACACACACACACACATATATATATATATATATTATGGATCCATAAACCATTTCTAATATGATTTAACTTGATCACATGGGCCAATTATTTTACACTTGTTTCTTTTGTGTTTTGATTCTGATATGCAATTTATTACATCTCCCTCTTGCATTATCTTTTTAAAGATATTTTCAAGTGATTTTTGAATGAAACATGAATATTAAAGGCAACAAAAAATACATGTTACAACATCTGGCTCCACCTGGGGATAATTCTTTTGCCACAGAAGCACTAAGAACCATAGATTAGTGCCTTATTCATTAGGCATGGAGTCATATATAGCTTTTCCAAGCTTAACTGTGTGAAAATTTGTACAGCGAACCCACACCAATATCTACAGTGATAAGATGCTTGTGCTTTGATAGCAAGATATTGATAATCGTAGATTAGTAGCCTTAGTTGGGCATGGAGTCCAAAACTGTGAAAACCCTAAAATTTGACAACTGAAACCTGACAATCTTGAAGTATGACACCTCTGCAAACCAATTTCCAACTGGGAAAGTCACCCTTATTCATCAACTAATGATTAAACTAAAGAACTATAACTGGAAACCAAATGCTCAACCCCTGAGCTTATTTATGTATAATTTCATACATATGTACATGATTGATCTCCATCAGGTGAAGTCAATCTTCCAATGGTACCAGATTAGCATTTGGGTGTTTAACCTAGAACCATTCTGCCAGTGAATCTTGAAAATGCAATTCATCCTGAACAAAAAATAAATTATGCATAAAAGCAGCTCACGACAAGAATGAGGAGTATATCCACAAAATGATATGTGTAGACTATTGATAAATTCTTCCATGTAATCTGCCACAAGATATTTAAAAGTATAAGAAAAAATATGTTCTTGATCAATTTCAAAAAAGAAATTCTCTATGTATGAAGGTTTCTAAGTTTCTGCTCAATTAAACCTTATGTTGGGATAATATGTTCAACAAAACAATCAGCAACATCTTTAAGAAAATTATCTATGTCACTTTCATGGCTCCACTTTTCATCTCTAAGATTTGATTGATAATAATTTGTAATTTTAATCTCAGGAAGAAAAATAATTTTTTTCACATTACTATATGGCATATCGTCAACTTCAAATAGATTGTTTACCTCTAACCCATGGGCATCATTATGTTCTTCAATACAATGATATACAATCTCTATATCATCTTTCTTTTTATATAAGATAGCCTCTTTTGCTATGATAGATGGCTCAATATATTGTTGTCCAACATATCCCACTTGCTAGTTTCTTCCTGTATGTTCAACAGCCAACTGATGAACTTGAAGAGCTTCATCTTGTTCTCCATTTAAACCATTTTTGTTATAAATAGGAGGATCATCAAACTTACCAAAATAAGATCTCTAGGGATTTATTTGCAACTTAATTGTTTCTTCCTCTTCTCGACTACTGAGCTGAAATTCTTGATGCATGTTTTAACTTTCTTCCATCTAAATACTCCATTGATATGATTTATTCACTTGTTTTGCAAGCTGAGATTATTGTGGAGTCGCCTTTGGTGAGGAAGTTGAAACTTGCTGCTCACTTTTATTTTCTTGACTTTTTGATCTTTTCCTCAATCTCAAGTCACATTTCTTATGTAGTTCGGCTTGCATGTAATCAGAGAATTGTTTCCAATATTCATCAATTTTATTTTCATCATGAATGGCATTTGTTTCATCATATTCATACTCTTCTCCTTTGATACCAAGTTCATCTTCATCTATTGCATATAACATAGATCTCCAAGAATTCTTATTTTCTAACTCTAACTTATTCAACTTATCTGACAAAGTTTTAATTATATTACACATATCCTCCAATGTTTGACTTTGAGATGATTCCATGTTTGCCTTTCCCTTGCCTTGGTAGGCTATGTCTCTGGTGCTTTTCCTGCAACCATCAGATTTGCTTCTATCTCTAATGTGTTTGCTTGGATTTGATTAATCTAGCTATAACCTCTCTGAATGTTTGATATATTATCAACAAAATCATTAGTTTCATCAGCAAGATTATCTTAAGCCTTTAAAATTTCTTTAGCATCATAATATTCACAACAACCTTCAAAAAGAAAATTGTGAGGATAATAAATTCTACAATAAGAATTGAATACTGAATGAAAATCTTTCAAAGATGAAATTCTTGAACGAGGCAGAGACCTGAACCAAACCCTAGCTTCTAGGTCCAAAGAAAACAAAAACAACTTCATCTTCACATCTTCATGAATGATGCCCTGCTGCTCCATGCATTCATGAAAATCTTGGAGGTGCTGAGCTGGATCTTCATACTCCTTTCTACTGAATTTTGGAAGATACTCATTATGGACATAAAATGCAGGCATATCATGAGGATAGTTGGTAATCCCAGTAAAATCAAATGGATCAAATTTATGGACTAAGAATGCAGGGAGAGCCATGGAAACTCAGAAAAGAAAACTTCAAAGTACAGTAGAGTCACCAATTAATGTTGTAAGTAAAAATCACAGGTGTGAACGTACAACCAACTACTGAAACATTTCATTCTCAAGAATCAACTTCAAGCTTAATGAACCCAAGGAAAAGTGCTCTTATTAAATTGCTTTTATTCAAAACAGCCAAACATTCCCTCCTCACTGAACAACCAGAGGAAAATATTGAAAACCCAGGGAAAAGTGTTCTTATCTTCTCTGCCTGACAGCGGCGCTAATTAATGTTGTACCTTAAGAAACCAATTTCCTGGCTATGGAGAAATTGTGCTTAAGACATTAATGATTATTGTTTATTGTCACTTATTTGTCACTTTATTGTTTGTTGTGTTCTCAAATGAAGGACCTGGAAAACTTGGTCTTTAACCCTTAATACATGTATGACCAAAACATATCATAATTCCATTTGTTTCTAGATACGAATGATGAATGAAGAAAGCTTGAAGGGGAAGTTAAAGATAATATGCTGGTATTTCACAGAAACTACTATCTGTAACTTAGAAGAATTATGAAAATGAGAATTGAATCATAGACAATATGCTGCTTAACACAGAAAATACGATCTGTGACTCTTGGAGAAGTTAAAGATAATATGCTGATCTTTCATAGAAACTATTATCTATATATTAGAAAGGAAAGTGAAAACTTCAAGTATAGGAGCACTCTTTTATGGAATTTTAACTTTATCTACATAAGCAAATAAAGACCTGCACTTCATTACTATACTTGAAAGAAGAAAACATAAGATAACACATAACAGAGAGGGTTACAAAATTATACCAACAATTCATGGAAACTTCTAATTCTTTTATTAATCAACAATTATATCAAGAATACAGTGGCCTAGTCTCTGGGTTCTCCAAAATTCGAACAACCAACCCCTTCTCTATAAATTTTCCTCTTCTTGTACATTGTGAAACAGTTCCTTATCTTTGAAACTGTCAAACTACTAAATTGCTTCTCTAACTATCTTAAGTAAAAACTATTACAGAATTTTAGAGAGGGTAAAAGACACCTCAATCAACATACAATAACAAGAAATAATTGAACTAGAAGATGAGAATAACTACTGGCTTGCTCTGTTAATCGGTCGTTGAGCTCTTTTATATATGCCTTAATAATAATTAATCTGCTTTAACCATAATAAATAGTGCTTGACTTTGACTTGTGCATAAATCTAGACTTACACAAGTATCAGGCATTTGGATTAGCCAAAATACAAAGAAAACATGCCCAACTGCCTTCCTCTTCAGATTCAGCTTTAACGCTGATTTTTCCTTTTACACAACAAAATTAACGCAAACCTTTGATTATTATGGAACTCAAAAATAATTAATTCTGCTTCATAAATCCATCGGATCCACTTCATATCGCAAATCGAAATTGACCCTTTCAAATGATATGTCAATATAAAACTTAATGATATGCGATATAACGGACGCGACGGAAGAACTAAACATAATATATGTAATATCGGGTCCGGAATCTCCATTGCAAATCACAATTAGTGAATGAACCAACACAGATGCATAAGATTCTTTGCGGACACGTCGGAAGTATAAAACATGGCATATATAATATCAGGTCTGAATCACTGTCGTAAATCACAATCAGCATAAGCCATATATATATACAAACGTTATGCGATGATCGCGGGCCCGATGGGAGAATTAAACATAATATATGTAATATCAGGTTCGGCCATTGCATATCACATCAGTAGAACCATAATATATATATATATATTAATATATATATATATAGATATATATATATATATATAATATTATGATATAAAAGGTGCTCTATTGTTATTTACGGACCCACCGACATTATAAATGTAAATATATATCCTTTGGGTCCGTCTCGGCAAATCGCAATCGGCACATACCACATACATATATAAAGCATTATGCGATGATCGTGGACCGTTGGGGCTTATAAAACATAATAATATAATATATATATATATATAATAATATATATATATATATATATATATATATATATATATATAGACGCTATGGGTCCAACCTGTTCAACACTTATTTCTATTATAATCCTTTATAATAGAAAATACATATAAAAATGCGTAACCATACCCTTTTTCCACCTTTTCCAAGCCTTTGCATAGTTTTCAAGATACGCCTTATCACATCGGCGATCGGTGATTCCTATGGTAATAATATAAACTGCCAATACATCTATTCGATGCGATTTAATCACATTGCTAACATATTTATATTATACTATATTATATATTATTATATATTATTTAACTATATATATATATATATTATATATATATATATATGTTATGGCTCCATAAACCATTTATAATATGATTTAACTTGATCACATGGGCCAATTCTTTTACACTTGTTTCTTTTGTGTTTTGATTCCGATGTGCAATTTATTACATCTCCCTCTTGCCTTATCTTTTTAAATATATTTTCAAGTGATTTTTGAATGAAACATGAATATTAAAGGCAACAAAAAATACATGTTACAACACTTGGTACACTCACATAGATTCCTATCTTAGTGGATTAGTTTTCACTAAGAGTGAAGCAGATTCCAATCTCTACTACATTTTGGTAGATGGAAGTATGCTCATCTTAGTAGATGATTTGATACTAACAGGAGATGAGAGGTTGATCCAGTCTTGCAAGGAGGACCTTGCAAGAGAGTTCAAGATGAAGGACATGGGTTTGATGCACTACTTGCTTGGCTTGGAGGTGCGGCAGGGAGATGGAGAGTTATTTGTTGGCCATGGGAAGTACACCTATAAAATCCTTCAAAGATTCCATATGCAATATTGCAAGCCCATATATACTCCTCTAACTACTAACTGGAGGAAAGTGGATGCCTCTATAGGAGAGGCATTAGATGGAACTATCTACATATAGTTGGTGGCGTCCTTTATGTACTTGGTGAACACAAGGCCTGATATTTGTTTTGTAGTTAATAAGCTTAGTCACTTTATGGTGGAGCCTACAAAGCTTCACTGGAAAGGATAAAAGCATGTTCTCAGATACCTCAGAGGCATAATATATTTTGGTTACAAGTACACGGATGGAGTGACGCTCCAAGGCTTCACAAATGCAGATTGGGCAAAGAATCCCTTAGATAGAAAGAATACATTGAGAACTATCTTTAATGTTAGGTCAACAACAATTTCTTGGTATAGCAAGAAACATATATTTGTAGCACTAAGCTCAGTAGAGGCCAAGTATATGGCTGCTGGTCAAGCAACATGTGAGGATATTTGGATGATGAAGATCCTTGTTGGTCTCTTTAGTCAGGGGATGGATCCTATATTGATCCACAGTGACAATCATATTTGTATCAAACTCTATGAAAATCCAGTGTTTCATAATAATTCCAAGCATATAGACATCAGGTACCATCACCTAAGAGATTATGTGCATATGAGGATCATCATGTTGCATTACATTCCCACATAGAAGCAAGATGCAAACATTTTGACAAAGGATTTGTCAAGAGGCAAGTTCAAGTTCTATAGGAGAAAGATAGGGGTTGTTTATAGCCCTTTTCTTGCTAAGAGGGAGTGTTAAATTGTAGAATGAAAAGGCTTCGTTTGACTTGTTCCTTAACAATATTTCCACATCAACATGATTACTTGAGTTGTAGTTAGTAGGATTGACACGGCCAATTCACTTAGTTAAGTCAGTCAATTTTCGTTTGTGGGAAAGAAGTAGAATTGTGCATGAGTTGATTGTTAAGATCTAGAAATATAGTAGAGTTATAGTTAGTGAAATTCACTTATCTAATCTCTAGTCATGAATAGAGTCAGTAGGACTTCAGTTGAGTAGTTGTAACTATTGTTAACTCACTGATATCTTAGTTAACTAGTCAATTTACTAAAAATAGCCCTAGTCATGCATGGAATTCGAATTGCCTAGTTGAGTGGAGAAAAAAGGCATCAATGTAATCATTATTGTATATTAGTGAGTGTACCATGTTTGCATGTAGCAAGTGAGACTTTTCTCTTGGGAATTGCACAAGAAAATAAGAGCTTTTCCTATTCTTTAGGAGCTAATTTCCTCAGGAATTGAACAAGGAAATAGGAGGAGCATGAGCCCTAGATTTGGATAAGTGTTTACCATAGAAGACTCGGGAGGAAGAGATCAATATTGTAGCGCAGGTTGAGCTTCAAGGATTGAAGTTTTCATTATAATAGATTAATTTTCTCTTTTGATATAATACAAAAAGAGGAGTCGGTTTTTCCAATTGCATTCCCTAGTCAAAATATTGTGTTCATTGTGATTGAATGATTGCATGTGTTTCTATTATATGTTTTCCTTTCCTTAGATTGAGTAGAAGAAATTTGTGTCTATTGAATTGTGTCTGATTTCATTAGTAGTTAAAAATTTCAAGCTATTTCTACAAACATTAATGTTATTCTAATAGGAGACAAATCAATTTCCCAAACTCTCTGATTCTTATTGATTTTTGAAAATTTTAATAGAAATGTATACAATTGTCTAGTTGACTCTAGAGGCCCTTCTAATATCATGCCCTATTTGATATGTGAAAATATTAACACTCAACTCCATAATTAAATTACCCAAATAGTTAAACTTGATAGATCAAAAGTAAAGGTATTGGCAGAACTTAAGAATGTCCTTATTAGATTAGCTTTCTAATCCTAAAGTGCACCAAATAATAGACATAGTAATTGTTGATATACTTGAAGCCTAGAGTATAGTGCTAAGTCGAGGCTAGTCAAAAAAATTAAATGGATATTTCACTACTTACTAGTCTCATATTTGGTGCTTCTTTGGCTTCCATATAATGGCAAGCCCAATTAGATAAAATTAGAATGAGAAAATCACATTAAGAATATAATAATTGAAATTAATGATGACAATGAACCTTCCATGTTCTCAAATTCTATACTCAGAAACCATTATGCTAATTCCTTCTTTAGGAATTTGTTGGACACCTAATCCTAAATGGGTTAGTGTGGAAGCCGAATTGACAAAGCAGTCCAAGGGACCTTGGGATGTGAAACCCAACTGTCACCATATTGTACTATAAATGTATATCTCCTGTTAATAAAAAATGCACTCACATGCTTTATCTTTCCTATCTTTCTTGTTGTCCATGTGTGTTTAACATGGTATTAGAGTGGGCGATTGCTGGTCCTGCTCCAACTTGAGCCACTTGTTTTGTGGTCTATATATATGTCAGTTCTGCGTTACCTGACCTCTGCCTTTCCCTGATTCCCCTCTGTCCTAAAATAACCTGCCTCTGCCGCACTGCACAACTGTCTGTACTGAGGCCTGACATGTCACTGCAGAGATACGCCACTGGTATGCGTTGATGAATGGTATACCTGCGTGAGTGAAACGCTGCCTGAGTGAATGTTGAGTGAATGGTATACCTGCCTGAGTGGAACGTTGTGGTTTTTGAACGCCTGGGGGTTATCAGTCATCCTTTTGAAGGTGAACAGTCACTGTGCGTTTTGAACGTTGTGGGTTATATGTTATTAACACTGTGTATTAACATATGCCTGTCGAACGCGTTGTCCAAAATTTTGAAGCTCTGTAGTTCTGGCTGTGGTATATGGTTTATTTTAACACTGCTCATAACGTGTGCTATGTTGTCCAAGTTTTTATCGCTGTCCAGATGAACTCTGCGCTGCGTGCTATACATTTGCCCGTCTATTTTGAAACTCTGCGTTAATACATATAACGCTACGTGGGAGACTCAATCTTGAAACCCGTCCAGTTTTGAATGGACTCTATTCGCCCTCTCTCAGTACCCTCGTTCTTGTTCTTATTGTCCTTCATCGACATTGATGTCGTTATCGTTTTTGTGTGATCAGACTATCAGGGATATGGAAACCATTTCCGTTTCCGTCCGCAATTCCCACGCTCTTCCTTCTGCCCCTCTTATGGAGATCATGGAAAAGAGGTAGTAAGGATTTGAATCAAATCACATTTTCAGTGCGGTGAAAGTGGAACTTAGTGTTGAGGAAGAAAAGGAATCAGCCATTCTCACGGCTGTGGTTGTTGTGAGTCTTATGCTCTATACATTCTGGGCAGCAAGGAGGGGGCATCTGCAGCTTATAACAAAGTTGTGACACGACTACGTGAGTACTAGGGGGTGGACCCTCACTTTGATAACATTGCAAGGCAATACCATGATCTAGTGAAGAAGCAAGAAGGCATCCAATGGACTATCCGTCAAGTGGAAATGGATTTAAATAATGTTGGTGATCAACCAGCATTGTAGATCTGCTTATAAATGTGCTATTGTTTACTTCATTTTGCAAGCCACTGATGTAGTTTTTGTTTTAACTTTATATGTAACTAATAAGTGAATTTCTCTCTACTCACATTAAAGGAGTTATGAAATCTTGGAAGTTTTCACTTCTGGGAATGTGGAAAACATAAATGTATGAGATTCTATTGATTTGTAGATGCAACGGGTTAAAGGTGGTAGATGAAATTATTTGCCTTCATCATAAGAGGCAGTTTCTTCTTTCAGAAGTTCCAGAATGGAGAAGAACACAAAGACGGGAGGCATGAAGATGAGGCGGCACCATGGATGGACTGGTTGAGAAGCCTCTTTGTACGCCGCTAAAAACTGCGTTTACTTTGTCGTTTTATTTGTCCGTTTCTAGCTGTGTTATGTTAGCGATAGAATGGGATTTTGAAGACTTTATGACTGTCATAAGCATCTTATTTCTGCTGAGTATTTTGCACCTGCTCAGTCTCTGTCTAACTGCTGATTGAAATCTATGTCTTAAGTTTCTTCTTCTTCGCCTTTTTGGAAGAGAGTCATTGCAGAATATATTGGAAACTCCGGATTGAATTTTTTTAAAAGAAATGTGATGAATGAACCAGCGCCTATAGAATATTTGCTCGTTTGTCTATAAACCAGCACTCTGCAGATTTATTTTTGTGAACAAGGTCTTGGTTCCCAGAGTAGAGTCCACAACAGTCGCACAGTCACAAGGAGTCCAACAAAGTGTTGAAGAAGATCAATGCACAGTTTTTTAAAAATCATTTAAATCATTTGAATGATAATGTTACCCTGCTGCGTTGTATACTTAAAGCGTTGAAGTGATAGCATTTGATACATAATATTTCAACGTAATTTCCAGATTGAGATTTAATACATGGGTGCATTTGTTTCATGGAAAGTTTATTTGAAATCCTGTATTAAAACCCATATGTGAAGTGATGGGTAGAATGCATTGAATAGTGTGCCGGTTGTTGAATATGTAAGGTGAGCTTAATGTTATTTGAAATGATGGTGGCAGTATGAGATTTCATATTAGAATGCGTGAAATTGATTGGGCAGTGGTTTGAATTTGATGGTTGAAAAACATAAGCACATTCTTTTATTTGAATTAAAATCCAGCCATCTGTGAATAGAATTATTGGATTGAGTAGAGTTTGATTTTACTTATGCATCAAGTTAGAAGTCTAATTTTATTGAGTTTGGAAATGGCATGAAGATTGTTGAATTGAGCACTAGCACTAATTCTGCCTTTATTTCAGTGCTTTCTCAGACAGCAAGAGAGTGGCAAGATCAGAGAACACTGATTCGTACCCCAGTCAAGGCATATGAGCATTCAAGCCCTGTCCATGACAGTGTTATAATTTGTGATAGCCATCATCTCTGATTTGAAAGTGAAGGAGTACTTGAAGGATCCAAGCAAGTTTGCAGTTGTTGTTGCCCCAGTTGTGGTGTAAATCTGGCATTGAAGAAAAATGGCCAGAATCAGTGAAGTATTAGAGTTCATGAAAACTCTTATACAATCTACTATTGATGACACATTACAAATCAGCATTGGATCTCTCTCAGAAATTCAGACATGTCTACAATATGCACAAGAATAGATTGAATTCTTGCAGCTTGAATCTCAACTACAGCACGAAGAATTACAACAGTGGAGTCATCATTCTGAACCTGTTTCTGTTCATAAGATTGAAACAGACTCCCATAAACAGCGAGACAATAATGTTACAGTGCATTTAGATAAAGCAGCAATTGTACATGCAGATGCAGAAACTCAGTTTGCACTTCCCAAGCCCATCACCAAACCTTGGGAACAGGTTGTCAACAACAAGCACAGAACCGGTCTTGGATATGACAAGGACTTGTCCTTTCATATTCCAGACTACTCAAAACCCATTCAGTTTCAGAGTGCTGGTTTCATTCATGACAGTTCACCTGCTCCTCATGATAGTTCTGTGTCAGCTATTCCAGATTCTACTCTTCTTCCACCGCAACAACAACAACAACAGATCGTAAAATGCCAACACTATGACCGAGGTGGCCATTTGAAAGATCAATGTTTTGATCTTCATCCATGTAAGCACTGTCATAAAACCAGTCATTCTTCACACAGATGCTTCAGAAACAAACATCCTGCAAGAACAGAGATTCATCTTGGATGGATTGCTTCTTGGCAATGGGCATCAACAGCCAAGAAGATATTTCAAACACATGTCAGAACTTGTTCCAAAGTATTGAAAAGTCTTGCAGTTGATTTTTCTCCATCCTCTCACCTTGTATCTGACAGGGGGGGAAATGATGGTCATATACGAGCTTCAAAGCCACATCAAGAGAGCCTGAGCCACAACCTGCCACACCAGTTTCAGAGTTGTAGCCATAGACAAAGATGCCCGTGAACATGCCTTCAATTGGCAATCTGGGACACTTCCTCTAGCAGAAGACTTCAGCTTCTGTTAGGGTCCCACCCTAACCCCCTTATCTATGTAATGGGACCACGTCATAGTCAAGAGTCAATAAAGCCCATATTAATAATTGTAAGTGGTTAATTCGCAATTAATAATGGAACCACAGTTAGTTGCAAATGGGTCGTAGTATTAGATAGATGGTATTAGTAATACGCGGTATTGGCCCGTGGTATTGCTTGTATGAGTCATATATAAAGGATAGAAATTCCCTGTGGGGAGCATCGTGTCTTATTTTGTAGTCGAGCTCTGCTCTATTGGAGGTTGCCCCCTCGAAGAGGCAAGTGAACATTACTCTCTGAATAATAAAATTATTGCTATTCTGTGTTCTGGGTATCTTTTCTTCGCATATTCTGTGTTCTGGGTATCTTTTCTTCACATATTCTATATT
>APFE030644828.1:13773-28531 GCA_000404065.3 Pinus taeda | reverse complement strand
TTTTTTAGTAACACATTTTCTCTTGTAATAAATAAGAAACAACATGCCACAAGGTAGCCATAAATGATTTATTGATTACATTGTGCAAAATAAAATATTCCATGCTAAAAATCCAAAGGTCTGTGCCTGGAAAAGTCAACAAAAGCAATATCAAAAGGCACTCGCCAGAGGCCAAAATACATTTCTGTTTGGTGAAATGTATTTCCATGTATGCTACGGCCAGAAACGTTTTGGTTCACAAATATAGAAAATTCGAAAAATGATAACCCGCAGCTTCCAGCAGCGGCAGTAGGTGGTCCACTGCCGAGCTGAAATGGCACTTTTAACACGCCGGACAATGTGAGTTCATGATCCATATAGCTTGATTCCCTCGTTAAACAAAAACAAGGAATCAGAGTTAAACCGATGGATATGCCATCAACACACATGGCTGATCCACCTTGTGATGGTCACTATATTTGAAATTCTGAGACATCCAGATTATCAAAAGAAAGTTAGCAAAAAAAATCATGTCAGAAGCTAATTATAAGACTAGAATCTGCTCGCCAAATCCGGTCATGCAGTTTTGACGTCGTGGGAAATCCGTCAGTGACTTGCTGCATGAGCCCGGAGATACAATTTCATGGTATTGGCACACGATAGAGCAGCAGAGCGTGATTCATTCAATTTACAGTAGCAAGGCACCCTATTCATTCACAGTCCCATGCATTCACTCGCAAAACCCCGAAACATTCAACGACAATTAATGGTTTGTTCTAAAGAATCTGGAAGAAGGGTACGCTGGTACGCCGGCCCAACAAGATCAATAACGCCTGCTGTACCCACAAATATTCATGAAAAAAGAGGTTTCGGCATCACAAAGGTGTGGGATTATAGCGTTTCAACTTTCTATTAATACAACTTCAACTGTTCTTGAGTGCCATTTCTATCAATACAACTTCAGCTGTTGTTGAGTGCCACTCCTTACCGTTACAGCGACTGGGGAGTTAGTAACCGTCTGGATATGCCGCTTGATGGAGGCACCTGGTAGTCTTGCAGTTTTTCCGGCTGATTGAGGTACTCGGCGGTTTTGCAATTTCTTTTGGAGGTATCAATCCAGCTGATTGAGGTACTCGGCAGTTTTGCAATTTCGTTTGGAGGTATCAATCCGACAGCAGAAGATATTTCTATCGTCTAACATTGAGAATGGACCGCAGACAACCTTACACGATGGCACCTAGGGAGTCGTTCTCATATAATAACGCCTTACGGGGTAAACATAAAATTTTCCAATTAAAATGAAGACGAACACATAAATATGCAGTCTCCTCTCCTTGAGAATTACCAAAGTTTGAACCTGCGCTCTCTCCTTCTCCTCTCAATCCATCTAGAACCGCCGTTGTTTAAATATGTTTTCTTTAAAAAAGGAGATCAATAACTTTGAAAGATATTACAATTGAAGTAGACAACAAAATTTCTCAAATAAATAAGCTAAGTCAAAACAACAAATCATTTTTTATCAACTATAATGAAAATAAATAGTAGATTAGATAGGGTTATTTTCAATATTTAAAAGAGTTAAATAGAATACATAGAAAACATCGATAATAAATGACTGAAACTAAAGTAAAATTGAACTCACTATGACACCTAGCAGACAAGAGAATACAATGTGATGACACCTAGTAGACAATGAGATTAACATCTCAACATTCTCTCCTAATCTCAACCATTACTAGTAGAGACAGTTACAATGTCTAATTTATCTCTTTGAAATTCATATACATTTTTGCCCAATGGCCTTATAAAAATATCTATAAGCTCATCTTTCAAACCACAAAAAGAATGTACTATGTCCCCATCATTGACAAGCTCATATATGAAATGAAAACATGTGTCAATGTGCTTGGTATTTTTATGGAAAACATGATTTTTTGATAAAGAAATCAGTCGATTGTTGTCGAGTAAATAGGATTTAAATCCTTTTGATCATTTGATAGACCTTTCAATAATATTTTCAACCACATTTCTTGACAAGTTGTTGAATTCACTACTACATATTCTGCTTATGCAGAGGATATTGAAAGGATTGATTGTTTCTTGGATGCCCATGAATTCAGATTGGTTCGATGATCAAGAGCATACCTTGAGGAGTTTTTATGATCATCTAAAATCTTTACATAGGTGTTGTTTGTATAACCTGAAAGTGAACAATTTTCAAAATGTGTATAGAACAAACCATAGTATCTGGTCCCCACAATATACATTAAAATCCTTTTTGCAACCTTCCAATGAGAAATATTAGGTGAGTGCATAAACCTGGAGGCAAAACATGTTGCAAACATCATATCATGTTTAGTTGCGGTGATATATAACAAATTACCAACTAGACTTTTATACAATGTGGGATCAACTAGTGGTGGTACATCTTCTTTTTTCATATTTGTGCCTTGAGAAATTAGTGTATCATATGGTTTGAAATTGGTCGTTCTAAACTTTGGCATGATATCAGTGGCATATTTTTGTTGACCAACAGAAATTTTATTAGTTTATTGGTGAATTTCAATGCCTAAGAAGTATTTCATAACCGCTAGATCAGTGATATCAAAGTTTGTTTTCATTTATGATTTTAAGTCTTCTAACATCATATTGCTTATATAAAGAATATCATCTACTTAAAGGCATACAATAAGAATTTTATCTTCATGAGTTTTAGTATAGAAAGTTCACTCATGCCTGCTTCTGCAAAAAGCAATTTTGATGTGATAGGTGTCGATGCAGTTGTACGAAGTTATTGGAGCTTGTTTCAAGCCATATAAGGCTTTCTTCATTATGTATACCTTAATCTCCTATGCTGGAAGTTCGAAATCAGGTAGCTACTCTACATACACTTCTTCCTACAATATACCATTTAAGGAAGCACATTTTACATCAAGTTGATAAACCTTCCATTTTTGTTGAGCTATGGTTGATAAAATGGTTTTGAGAGTGTCTAACCTTGATACAAGAGAAAAGTTTTCACCATAGTCAACACCAAACTATTGTGAGAGTCGTTTGGTAACCAACCTTGCCTAATGTTTCTCAATCTATCCATTTTCATTCAGCTTGGTCCTATATGCCCACTTTACAGGAATTTTGGTTTTGTCTTTTAGGACATCAACTAATTCTCATCCTCGGTTCTTCTCTATGGCCTCAATTTCTTGGTTCATTACATCAACATATGATTTCGATTAATTGGTTCGTTAAAATGGATTCGTTGAGATGAAATAAATGCAACCATATTCTATTGGTCAAGCTCATGTTCTTGCTCATATACTTCTCTAATTCTTCTTGTTTTCTAATCGTCCTCTGAAGATATTGAATCACTCATGGGTTCACTGATTGAAGATGTATCGTTCTTAGAGTTGTATGGCTCTTCTTGAACGTGCGATCTTGGTAGTTGTGGTGGATAAAATGGTTCATTTGAAGCTTCAACAACATGATGAGACAAAGAATTATTTTCAAAAAATTTAACATCTTTACTTAGAATAAACTTCTTGGTAACTTGATTGTAAAATCTATAGGCCATTCATTGCTCACTATACCCTATGACAATGTATCCTTCACTCGTATCATCAAGCTTATTTCTTATCTTCTCAGAAACGTGTGCAAAAACTGTTGATCCAAAAATTATGAAGTGAGATACATTTACCTTTTTACCATCCTATGCTTCTTGAGGTACTATATCTTAGAGACTGGTTGTTGGAGATCTATTGAGAACATACACTATTGTCGAAACTGTTTCAGCCCAATAGTAATTTTTCAACTTATTCTCACGAAGCATATATCTGGCCATGTTGATGATTGACTAATTTTTCCTTTATTATACTTCTTTTTTTTGTGGAGTATATCTTTTTGTGTTCTACATTATCATTCCTTGTTGTTGAAAAAAATATCTGAAGTCATTGGAGTTTACTCTCCTCCTCTGTTTGACTTAAGGAATTTTAAAGGATTTCCACTTTGCTTTTCTACTTCTACTTTGAATTCTTTAAACCTTGATAATGTATCTGATTTATTTTTGAAAAAATGCACCCATATATTCTTGGTATAATCATGAATGAAGGTGAGAAAATAAATACTACCACCAATGAATTGTGTTTGCATTGTGCCACATATATTTGTATGAACTAGTTCTAAAGGTTCATTTTCTCTAGAGGAAGATGTGGGGAAGCTATGTATTTTATGCTTGGATAGAACACAAATTTCACAATTACAATATTTTCCATTCATAATAGTGAGACCAATGAACATTTAATGTTTCTGAAGCACATTTAGACTCTTGAACGGGATAATGCCATACCTAGAATTCCATAGCTAAGACTCATTTATTGTTGACACATTGTGGGAGAAAGACCATGAGATACTTCGACTTCTAAGATTTAATTGGAACATTTTATTGTTGGTTTTTTCAACCTTTTCTATTAGTCTTCTATTGGGTAGTTCATCACAGATATAACATGTGTTCCGTTGGAATATTATGTCATAACCATGTTCCATCAATTGTACTACACTAATGAGGTTATTCTTTAGATGTATTTCTGTTGATTCTATTTGGGAACAACTCAGAGAGTACCTTTCCTTTCAACTCTAATATAAGAATGATCTCCAAGAGTAGTTTCTTATGTTATGGAAGCATCAAGATAAGAAAGCACTTTTTTTTTACCTATCATATGATTGTTACAACCACTGTCCAGCAACCAAAGGTCATTCGTATGAGTGTATTCAAATAGTTGGCAAGAAATAAACATTGTCTCTAAGGATTCTCCTTCATTGTTGGAGAGATGGACATTTCCTCTTTGTTCATATGACTTTTTTCTTTTGCATTCATGTTCATAATGGCCAAATTTCTTGCAATAATAACATTTAACATTACATTTTCTCGATGTTTTTCTTCTCTTTGCTTGGTTTTGTGGACGTATCCATTGCTTTGTTGCATCATAATGTTATGATCTGCATTTGTCTCGCCCTCTTCCTCTCTTTTTTCCACCTCTATATCCTCTCCCTATACCTCTACCAAGAGAGAATTGTGCTTTCAAATCTTGTTCCATGGAATGTTCTACCAAGTTGAGTTTTGTTTTGTGTGCCTAAATTGATCCAGTCAATTTTTCTACTGAGAAAGTTATAAAATATTTGTATTCTAGAATGGCTATTACAACCATGTCATATTTCTTGGGCAAGCTTCAAAGGAATTTTTGAACAATATTCTTATATGTAGTGGTTTCACCAATGAGTTTGATCTTATTAGCTAGCCCAATGACTTTAGTCATGAACTGATCCATATTGTCTATTCTAGTCATCCTCAAAGTTTTGAAATGAGCTCTTAATATCTGCAATTTAACGGGCTTCACTTTGCCATTACCTTGATACACAATTTTCAAAACATCTCAAGGAACTTTTGTTGTTGATGTGCCAGTTATCTTGTCAAAGATAGAGCCATCGATTGAGTTTTGTATCCAACATTTGGCTCTATTCGCTTTCTTCCTCATTTTTGCAGTGGCATTCCTCTGATTATTGTTAATGGCTACTAATTGTCCTTTGGACAACTCTTAATAATTGTTCGGCATGGTATCCCGACATTATTATGCTTGTAGAAATGTCTTCATTCTTAAAGACTAAAACTCATAATTTTTTCTAAGCAAGGTTAGGGTTTGTAAAAAAGAGCTAGAAGAAGCCATTTTTTTTCAAAAGTAGATAAGCACTTTGTTTTTACAAACTCCTTTTCAAAACTCTTTTAATTTTTAATTTTTTTTTAAATCTCTTTGAAAAGGAAATACAAAAACTTGTCTTTTCCCTTTCCCTTTTCTCTTAAAAATAGAATTTCCCCTTAAAAAGGGAATTTCCCTTTTTAAAATAAGACCTTTGATTTTCTTTCATTAAATCTTGTCCTTTTTCACCAAATATTTTTCAAAATAAATTGTCTTTTCTTAATAAAAAAGGGTTTCACTTGTGAAACAATTTATAAACCTCTTTTCCTTTCTTAGAAAACACCTTTGACAACTTGAAGGGATTTAGTAACTCTTTTAAAGTCCCTTGTTATTTTTAAATTTTGACTTGTTTTTTCTTGAAGAAAGAAAGTCATGGAAGACTTTTGTACCTTTTCTATAATGGCAAAGATAACACATCTCCCCTTTCCACGAGGTTCTTTAAGCTTCACGCAATTGGAAAAATTATCCTTTGTATGGGATCAACATTTAAGACCCTTTATAAAATCACTTTCTCCTCACTTGGTCTTTCACGGGTATGTCATCTGCACATTTCATGATGTTGATGGATGTGATGCATTGTAGTTTTTCCTAGTTTCTATATGTTAGTCATGATCAATGAAATTATGCACACAGAGTACATGTGTTGGTTAATTTTCTTTTTAAATTGACTAGATTCTCAAGTGTCTCTACAAGCATCTCTTCCAACTCTTCTCCTCCTCTGCATTTACAACTTCAAACAACACCTTTCGCTTTAGGACTTATGCAAGCTGGCGTTCAGATACCCTAACAAAGAATGAAGAAAAATCGTGGAGAAGAGATTTCTCTTCTCAAAATTCAAAATAGTTAGATATAATACATAGAAAACGTTGACAATAAATGACTGGAGTCAAACTCGACTAAATAAAGTAAAACCGAACTTACTGTGACACCTACCACACAAGAGAATCAAATGTGATGATACCTAGTACACAGTGAGATTAACAGCTCAACCATCAGTAGTATAGAGAGACTACAGAACTTCATACATCTCCTTATGTATGTTGCAAAACAAACCTTCTTGTGATAAACTGAACAAAACATAGCCATTTTAAGTTGCACAACTTGATGGAGTCTCTGCCAAGTCAGTAGGATTTTGACAGCTTTTGACTACCACTCGGCTTATGTAGGCATTAACAATGAATCCAATCACTACTACACCATGGGCACTTTTAAGATATCTTTTTAAGACAAAATAAATCTTTTCTCTTGAAAAGTAACTTTTTATTTTAGTTATTTTATGTTAAAATTCAAAATCAATTGAATTTTCTTAAATATAAAATTTAAGACAAATACAATTTGAGACAAATATATGTTATGGCAAAACTTTAT
The DNA here is from genome assembly GCA_000404065.3 of Pinus taeda. Classification (NCBI taxonomy): domain Eukaryota; kingdom Viridiplantae; phylum Streptophyta; class Pinopsida; order Pinales; family Pinaceae; genus Pinus; species Pinus taeda. The sequence goes on along the minus strand of APFE030644828.1, from coordinate 21,440 downwards.
ATTTAACACAGAAAGAGTTTCAGACAAAAATGTTTTAAGGTAAGACCTTAAATTTAAGACAAAAACAATTCGAGAAAAAAATATTTTAAGAAAAAACTTTATATTTGAGATAAATATTTACATTTAAGACAAAAACATTTTGAGACAAAATATCTTAAGACAAAAACAGTTTAAGGCAAAATTATTTTAAGACAAAACATTATATTTAAGACAAATATAGTTTAAGAAAACAATATTATAAGACGAAACTTTATATTTAAAACAAAATCCACTTAAGACAAATCTAATTTAGGACAGTTAACAATAAAGGCAAAAACATATCAATTTAGGACAATATTATCTAATAACTGCAAAATTGACTCTGATAGTGCACACTAAGTCTGCTAACTTGCATGTTACTACTGTCCTGCACCTCTATCGAGGTTTCTATTTCACTTAACATTCATGGTATCTTATATAAAGACAATGGATTTTTGGGCTCTTCACTGTGTGGAGGGAATTGAGTTTGAAGAATGTGACAACATTTCCTGGCAAGGTTTCTTTGACATCAATTCATCTTATGTCCCTTCGATCTCTATTTATATGATTAGAGACAAATTTTATTTTGTTGCATTCGACACTACTAAACAGAGGGGGATTTTGTGACTATTTTTAAGACAAAATAAATATTTTGTCTTAAAATTTTTAATGTGAGGCTCTAGTAAAAATGGTAAAGTTAAAGGATTAGGAGTTTGCCTTCATGTTGTTGATGGGTTCTTCAGGAAGCGAAGCAATGGAGGCAGACAACAACTGATGGGATTTAGGGCGATGGAGGCAGACAACAAAGGTGTAATTCATGAGAGGAGAAATGAGGTCACTTTCGCTGAAAGTCGATACATAGTAACATAGTTGGAGTATTTTTGGGGTCTCCACTGATTGTGTTTTAAAATGTTTGTTTTGACTGTTTCATTTATTTTGAACACTACTTCTTCTTTTTTCAGAAAGAAAAAAATGTTATCTTTGTATTCAAACATAAGGATAGTACATAATTAACATTATATTCATTATATTATCCTTTCATACTTCTCATACAATTCCTATTCCCATACATTTCTATTTTCCTGTTCCACAAAAAGCGTATTTATTAACATTAAAATTTAGCATATAACCATTAAATTTTCATAAATGAACACTTTAATTATCTCAAGATACAAAAATTCCATCACAATCAGGTATGTGTTAAAAGGTCTCCTAAGAGTAGTTGATGTTCCCTACATTTACCATGATACCATGCTTGAAGACTGATACGAAAGATTTACCTGTTTCCTTCAAAATATCTCTTTTAGATAGGTCATCTACTATCCAACTTTTTTCTTTCTATATATGTTGGAAATGTATATGAATAAAATTCCCTACTAGGTTTTGAGTCATCATCATCCTATTTGCATGTATGGGGGGGGGGTTTGAAATTAGTATGCTTGTTTACAGAGTCAATGATTCCTTTTGCATCTCCATATACTTGAATTTTGTCGAACCTTAGACGTTATTTTGCGATAAGGACTCCCCATAATGTTGTAATCTTTGATTTATTGTTTGATCCCATTCTTCCCTCCCACCAAAAGTGGAAGAAATTACCAAGCTTAGTAACTATGACTGAACCACGTCCACATTTCCTTCTATTGTTGGCTCCGTAAAAAAACCAAACAAAATATTCTTTCCAAATATCAATGAATTTGCATTTCCTATTTCTGCTAGACTTGATCACTGGCATGATCTTATTAAATTGTCTTAATAATGGTTTCTCTAACAACTGCAACTTTCTTATAAAATATTCTATCATTTTGTTGTAGCGGCTTCAACTACCCTCCAAAATTTTGCGTTCACATCTTTTTGGAACCTCCCTCCTTGAAATCATAGCCTTTATCCTACACTAATTAGGTACTTGTACTTATTTGATTTCATCTCTCTCTTAACAGCTTGTGTTCACTCACTTGTCCAGTCGGTTAACCACAAGCTGACCCAACACTTGGTTCACATATGTTCAATGGGTTTTTGGGAAAACTGCATAATCCTAGAGCGCAGTAAATCTTCTCCTCAGGAATGTGCAAAGTAGCCTAGCAGCTTCCCTGCACCCAATATTTCTTAGAGCAGGGCATGGAGCCCTACTTTGGAAATTACACAATGGAGGTTATCTAGCACTGCTCTCTGAAATTGCGCAGAGCAGGCCAACAAACACTACTCTCCATAAATGCATAGAGCAAGCCAGGGTAGCTACACTGCTCTCTAGAAATGTGCAGGACTGACCAGTAGTACTGCTATAGAAAAATTGCAGAGAGCGTACCAACAACACTAGTTTGGAAAATTGCAAAGATTTGGCCAACCAGCCATGACCACTCAGCTGAGAAACAATGCAAAAGTTATCCCTAAGAAGTTGTTCGTTGCATTTATCAGTAGGTTATTTAGTTCGTTCCAGAACTGTTGAATCCTTCCTTGCATGTTGGGAAACTTTCCATGAAAAAGAAAAAATAAAAAAGTGAAAAAGCATCCCTAGATTTTAGGGATCTATTTTTACCAACAGAATCTACCTCCAAAGTCGATTTTAGAAACTCCCTACCAAGTGTCAATCTTGCCTAGGTTTGTGGTATACACGTCATAAACCCTAATTTTTAGAAATATGTTTAAATAACACCTTAGAGATCATTATTAACATTTGATTTTGAAGCTCTAATATTCCCAAGGCATCTAGGGACCTTCGGTTAAATTGACTCAACTTTTCCAGGTAAGTTTTACTTTTCATGCCTTTTGCTTCTTTTTCTGTCGCTTTTTATTTTTTGTCTTATGAGTACTATTTTCCTTTTTTTATTGAACAAACATTGTAGTTTGAATGTGTTTTAAATTGTAGAAGTCTTGTTTTTTGTTTTCCATTACCTTTCCTTAGTGTCAAATGCATAACAATGTTTCTACACATTACCTTTCCTCAGTGTCGAATGCAGAACACTATTTCTGCACTCACAATCGTTGTTGCAGTGACTCTCTTCATGAGATTCATGCTTTTTCCGTTTGAATTATTCCTTCACTTGCTTGAATTACATGCATGTCTATCCACTGAGATCTGCAACAACTTTTCACACACATTTAGTCCTTTGCATTTTCAAGTTTCCATTGGGTAGATCTGGGTTATCTTGGCCCTGATCTTTTTTCTCCCAACATGCTTTGTGCGTTCCTACTAGTCAAGCCTCTGCCTTGCCTCCCTAAATTTTGTAAATTTTTCCCACACAAGCTCCCAGCTATGCTCTGAGAAATCCTGGAAGATAGTGCCCAGTCCTACCCGCTGGAACTGCATAATGCACAATTCCAGCCAGCAACCCAGCCTGACCAATCGACGCATTGTGTTGTTTCAATTAGCAGTCAACCTCATTGGACTATGCATTATGTAGTTACATTCAGGAGTGAGCCACACTGGCAATTGAGACTACATAATGTGTAATTTTAATTGACATTTTCCCAACCTCCCCAAGTCAATGTTGTGCAATCTTGCTCAATAGTCACCAGTTTGTTGCCTAATTGATTCTCGAGGCGATTTATATTTTAACTGACAATGTCTTGCTGTGAGTGTCTTCTCTGTATCCAGGTACCATAGGTTTTTGTGTATCTTCTTAATAGTATAGGCATCATGGCCTCAAAGAGAGCTGGATCAGAAGACAGTTGAAAACAATACTGGAGATCTGGCTGAGTAGGGGTCTATGAGCTTGCTCTCGTACACAAACAAAAACCTGTTCATTGAGAAAGAAATCAAGATCACATGGAAATACATCAACACTATATTAACATGAAGCTTTGAGGAGAATCTAGAGGACTGAGAAGTATATGTCAATATTCACATGTTAGGAGTGTACAAGGTTGTATGCAGGTATCCCACTTTCCCATGCATAGATGTGATCGACGTCATTATCTCACACACTAATCATCAGATGATGATGGTGAGAATTGTGAGTGGAGTAGAGATTTCTTCCTTCAAGGCAGAAGATTATCAATAGATGCACAATTTTGCACAGCCAGTGAGCATGATGGATGCACCGTTCTACACTCCCAACAATAGCGTCAATACTATAGACATCGTAAAGTGTTGGCTAATGGAGCCATCAATGTTCAGGATGGCACCTAAGTAGTTATACAAAACAAAGATGCTCAGGAAGGCTTATCAATTAATGGTAATCTTTTGATGTTGGTTGCATGGCGAAAGGAGTACGAAGACCTTCCCACAATGTTGGGTTGTTATGTTGGATTAACTGGCAAGTGAAGGAAAACCTTTCAAATGGTCAAACATGTTGGCTCTCCAACTGAAAGTACATGTATGCAATTCCTAGAGTCTACCCAAGGATCAACAATAAAGAGTATTTATTTATGCCTACCTGTTTGATGCAATTTATGCCCATCAACAATTTCCTCATATGGGTTTGGCATGGAAACCTTCAGAGAATGTTGTGAATGTATATTGCAAATTTATCTGAGAGTGCAACTACTAAGGAGTCATGGCTAGACTATCTGATCATTTCATCACCCCTCTGTACACGATCATATTCGAGAAAAAACTTATTTTCATGTCCCAGGCAATAATTTAGGCATTGCTAAACATTGCAAATTGTTATGCCTCATGTGATGAGACCTTCTTCAAGATGTAAAACATGGAGAAGGCTCTACATGTGTTGTCAAGGTATGTAATTGAAAAGTTGGTTAGGCAGGAGGTTGCATAACACATATCAACAGAGTTATGAGTTGGATTTTACAGGAAGAAGAAGGCACCATGGCATAGGCTTCCTTTGTGAATTAGATTGTACGCAATCCATAATTTGAAAGAAGGGGATGTTGAGGTTAAGCAATTCAAGATGTTCAAGTTCGACACAAAGAGTTTTAATCTATATAATCCACATGGCTTATGCAGTGATGACTCTGCAAGAGTGTACTATTCTTGGATCCACGAGGCATGTCATTGGCGAGAAGAAGTCCCATGGAGATATTGTTATAGCTCTTCTAGGCTCAATGACCTAGTCAACATGGCAGTATAGTAGCTAGCAGCACCCAAGGCAGTAGCACCATAGGGAGCAACAACAACAGTAGCAACAAGCAGTAAACATGTGCAAGAAAAAGGCAAGGGCAATATTGTTGAAATCACATTGATGGAGTAAAGATACAAGTTTAAGGAAGTGCCACTTGTGGAAAGAGAAACTTTGAAGATAGATGCAAAGAGGTGACAACGGGATAGGAGAGTAGAACAAAGAAAGAGTGAGAAGAAAAGACTAGAAGAAGTAGAGGCAAAGTTGTAGGAAGTAGAGAAGAAGCTCAAAAATGAACAAGAGTTGCACAGAAGAGAGAAGGAAGTGCATGATGAACAGGAACATGAGGAAGTGTAAGAAGCAGAGATAGTGCAAAGCGTTTCGATACAGGTTGAAGACACTGAATGAGGATAAGATGAGGAACATGGTGAGTAGATAAAAGAATAGGAAGTTACTTTGTAAGATGAACCGATAGTAGAACAGATGGAAATGCAGATGGAACAACTAGAACAGGATAAAGACACCAACCTCATGCCAAAAGCAACCTAGGTCACCCTATAGGATTCACTAGCTCCAGTGGTAGAGAAAGTCCCAAGTTAATAAGGGGATAATAATATCTTTGAGGCTAATATAGGAATATATGTGTACAACATAGCCTTTGATGATTCATGGCATAGAGTTGTACAAGCACATAGAATACACACCCTGGATGAGGATGCATCACCTGCATGATTTGAAGAGGGGTTGATTGTGTCAGACGTATGAAGACATCCAACTACCTTGACCGATGATAAAAAGGCTTATGCCAAATGCATAGGGTGGAGTGTGAAATTATTGATAGCAGAAAATGATCCAATGGCTAAGGAGTTGCAAGCATCCAAGCAGAGAGAGGAAAAATCAATAGGATGTGCCACAATAGAGATGAAGAAACAAATATTTGCTAAAGTATCAACTCTTGAGATAGTCACGCAGAGACTGAATCATAGATTCTTCATTGTTCAAAAGGAATTTTTCCATCTACACGGTGATTAGTAGCACTGCACTAAGATAGCCTGAACACTCACAGATATACATACCATTGTTGATCATGTACAAAAAAGGAAAATGACGTATAAGCGAGCCCCACTTCACTAGTACAAGATGATGAAGTTGTCAGTAGTGTTAGACAAATGACGCATCTGGAGTCTGATATGGAACTATGAGGAACTCTTGCCACTCATCACCAGTGTTTAGGCTTCATATGCATGCTTATTGATGAGTTTGGATGTCATGGAAAGAAAGCATGGCACCCTGTTGATTGGTACGCTCACAAAGGCCAAAGAGAAGAACCAAGTCAAGCTCAAGCTCAACACGTACCTTGATCAGCTGATGCTCATGACCACCAATGTGGATTTGCAAGTCAGTGTAGATAACATGTGGATGCACACTATCGACCATGGAATCAGTTGATCACTCGAGATCAAGGAGAGGATGTTCATGAACTAGTGTTTCTACAATTGTCTGTATCTTATTGTTTTCGTGTCTAGTTGACTAAAGCTATTTTTGTCCACATGGATATATGTGGAAAATGTGTCATTTTTGTAAACATGATTTAAGGTGGAATGCCAAGTGTTATTAGTGGAACCAAAATAGTCATATGTAATGTAAAGAGTTATGTATTTAAGTTGAAGAGTCATGAGTGTAGTCCAAGAGTCACAAAGGGGAATTTGAAGGGTCACCCCACCCTTCGTTATAAATATAACCTCATAACTCATAGAAGAGGCTTTTGGGAGCCAAGTGTTTGATAGGTATTTCTTAGAGAGTGTTTGGAGTGTATTGTGATGAGCCTTCACTTCTGCATAGTGTAGAGAAAGTACATATCTTTGGAGGAGTAGGCAGTGTGGACTCTAGCGTTCAACTATTGGGGCTAGTAGTTGTCATGGTTGTATGTATGGATGCAACTTTCACTTTTATATAATATAACAGAGCCAACACGTTTCATGCATATGTTTTTATTATAGTTCGACTATTCTAGTTACTTTAGCAATGTACGTAGTTGTAACTTACACATTTATGTATTGAATATTATGTATCTGATTGTATGAATTGTATTGAAGCGTGTTATTTGTTTAGCTCACCACTTTGGATTTTCTACTATTCTTATTTCTAGTTTTTGATGTCTTTCATCTTTTGTGATCCTTTCAGGTTGCTTACTATTACAGGCTTCTAAGGGACGCACTTCTTTCACCCTCTATGTTTTAGAACCTCCCCATGGATCTCTCTTGACTTGCTGTGAGGTCACACCCTTTATTTCAAAAATATATCCTACTTACCTTTGTGTGCTATCACAATGAAGGCATATATTTACTAGCCACTACTGGGACTCCTACTCCAAACGATCTGAGGTCTAGTTGGAACTTCTTACCAGGGAGATTCCTTGACATGTTGGCGGGTCCAACACCATCAACACATTCCTGCATCACCATATAATACATATGATATGTAATGGAAGGTACTTGTACTTCTTATTTGAAGTGAACTGTGATAGAAGACATCTGAACAAGGGTTGATTAGTTCCAATGAAAGGAATCTTCATTTCCTGCATAACCCCATCCTAAATCAACCTCACTTATGAGTATTTGATTAACAAACGAT
>APFE030644828.1:0-13500 GCA_000404065.3 Pinus taeda | reverse complement strand
CAATGAATCCATTCTTTTTAAAGTTGTTCCATGTTAGTATATGATTATGTGCTACCAACTAGGAAAAACTTTTTAGTTTTTTCGTATAGATGCTCATTATAGTCATTGATCCTCCCGAGCCTTGGAAAATTCAAGTAAATGTCTTGGACCATCATATTGTTTTTTTCATTCCCCTAACCCCCCGCCCCTATCATATAGTGTTTCTTGAAACCACGAGTGATGCCAACATATTGAAGTTGCACTACGTACGAAATTCATTCATCATGATATGTCTATGGTATGTCAAGGTCTTCGACCCTTCTCCAAATATTTTGATCAATGTTTTGAGTCCCCAACATATATATATGTTGCAAGAAGATAATTTCCTTTCTGTGAAGTATTTGCAATGCCTGCAAGGATAATGAATGGTTTCCAGCCTTCCTTGTGATGGTATCTAACCCAATTTTTATCTTGTATCCATCTCAGCCCCCCAATAGGCAAACACCAACATCGAGCGTAGAGTGCATTGAAAAGTGTAACTAGGTTAGATCTTCATAATGACATGTGTAAATATGATTTTATGTAAATTATGTAAAGATGAAAATAAAATTATTTTTGTAATGCTTGAATCATGGGTTTAATGATCAAGGAATTTTATTTTAGTTAAGGTTCTCATTGTGACCCTTTAGGTTTGTCATCAAGTGATAATAGTATATTTAGTCAATGTTATGTATGGAATGCCCTTCTTGGGCATGTTACAAATATATGGAAGTCATTGAAAGTCACAAAGACCCTCCAAGATCAATCTCAAGTATCTTATTCAAGTTGGCCTTCAATGAAATTATTAAGCTTCACCAAAGGACATGTCAGATCACACACAACTCGAGTCGACTAACTTACATGGGAAAACCACTATAAATACGACAGCTTGACTTCTCTTCAAGGAAATAATTTTAGCCAAGGAGAAGTCTGCAATAAGGAGTGTCAGAATCCCTAGGAAAGGGTCCTCATTACCAACAAAGAACCAAGAGAAGGAAAGGAAGAGTGATGTACTTAGCTTCTTTTTGGGTCTAGTTTAGGCTGAATCACTTCATAGGTGTGAAGTATGGATGATATCTATTGCAGAAGAAGATGAAGTACTACAATACCTTTTGAAGGTCAATTCAAGTTCAAAATGAAGGTACAAGAGAAGGTCATATACATGTACTAGTGTTTCTAAAATAAGGTGGAGAAGTTTCAGGTTTGAAGCAGAGAAAAGGAAGATGAGATCTAAAAGGTATCAGAGGCAGAAAGAAGAAACAAGTAGTTGATTATTGTTGTCAACTCTATTAAGAAATATAGGTCAAAATAACAAGCTTGGTGTCTTGGCCTTGGAGATGTCATATAGGTCAAGGGTGTTGGTCTTGGTATTCATTAATTGAAGTCTCTATGAGAAGAATAATTCGCTTAGGTTTTCCTATCCAGTGTGAGAGACATTAGCCCTGGCTAATCACCTATATTCTATGTCTTTTGTCTCTTTATCGTGTATTCTTTTGTAGATGTTCGATGAAGAAAATTATAATAATCAAACTAAAGATAAGATCATAATCTAGAGGAGTAGAAAGCATTCACAAGAAGTTACGATTATAAGAGAAATCATCTAATTGTGATGCCCTAGATTTCTCAACTAAGTGTGCATCATACTTCTCCATATGTGTGATATAACAAATTTCTTCTTGGCATCAGCGCTAATCCATGAGGAGAAATTTTGACTAAACATATATTTTACTTAATCATATGAGACCACACACAATTTCTAGGCACTACGCTCCAATTTTTTTTTATATTCAAAGCCTTGCTAAAAGTGGATGTATCTATGAATCTCCAACCTCCTTCGTCCACTAGCCTTGCATGTACTGACCATCTTACCATATGAATATTTTCTTGTAACTTTGTTCCAAGCCATACAAATTGGCTCATGATAGCTGATACCTTATGGATGATCTCCGTTGGCATTAAATAAATGTGCGACCAATATAATTAATTGCTTTGTAGCACTGGTTTCATCATTACCATCCTCCCTCTCATCATCAACCATCCATACTTCCAACTATCAAATTGTTTGTGAAACATTTTGATTAACCATGCCCAATCCTGGTTACAATATCCTTTATGTTTCATATTAAACCCAATCTAGGTGAAACAATCATCCAGGATTGATGATGCTACCCAAAACATATCACATATGTCCATTCCTACGTTCTCCTCACGATCATCATGTAACAAGATCAGTGTTCCTTCATTCATACGCAAACCAGACGCAACTCCAAATTATTTAATTAGGTCTCTAATGGTTCTCCACTCTCCCACAGTGGATTCCACACCAAGTAGCATATCCTCTATGAACATTAAATGAGAGATGGCCATATTTCTAGTTACTCTGATCCCTTCAATAATTACGCTATCCCACGACACCCTCATTTTTCTACTAAAAAATTCATTAACTAAGAGAAAGAGAAACGGAGACATGGAACATCCCTATCTAATTCCTCTATATGAATTGAAAATCCGTGACAATAAAATGACAAAAAAAATCTTATTTTTTCAACATGCAAAAATTCATTTAATGTTAAATAGAAACATAACAGATTTTAACAGAACCAAGAAGAGGAATTCCTAGTTGATTCAATTATATTCCTTGCTCATGTCTACCTTTATAAGGAAATATATTTGTTTCCATGATTTAATAGGGTTAATCATATCCTGGGAAATACCAACTATATCTTGTATTTCTCTACCTTCTAAGAAACCAAATTGTTCCTCTAAAACATGCTTCGAAAATATCGGCTTCAATGTACTCATAATCAATTTTGATATCATTTTGTAGACAAAGTTGCAAAGAGATATGGGATGATAATATCAAAAGGTCATTTCTTCCACCCTTTTGGGGATTAATGCTATGAAATTCGAATTTGTGGTCCCCAAGATGAACCCCTGAATCCAAGATTTTTCAACTATTGCCAAAAAATATGGGATCATCAAATCAATGAAGCAAATAAAAAGTTTAGTACCCTACGCATTCGAGCTCAAACTTTTCTCCTTTGCACATTCCTTCAATTCCCTCATCAATTTCTCCCTTGTGATTGGTTTCCCCAATCGGTCACTATACTTCGATGTGAATATTTACAACCATAAATATGTCTCTTATGCCAAGAATTCACCTTTGAAATATGTGAACATCCCATGTTCAATAGATCTCTATGAGCTAATATATATATCTAACATCATCCCTTATCCTCATTATGTAATTGATTTGTTTCTTGGCATTGAAAGTAGTGTGTAAGTATCTAGTCTTTTTATCTCTAGCCTTTATCCATGTCACCCTGCTCTTCATGTAGATGTCTTCTTCCCATGAATGGAGAATGTATCTTCTCTTACACTCCAATTCAATGATCCTATGTCAGTATTCCTGTGAGAAGAAAAATGGGTCCTGAGGATCATTGAAATAACATAGGCAAATGTCAATCTCCCCAAGAGCTTTATTTTCACCCTTCTTCATCCCCCTATTCCATTCGTGAGCATCCCCTTTTATCTCTCTAATATTTCGAGATATGGATGTCATGTGATTGTATGGATGAGGAAGTAATGGTTGAGACCAAACATTTCATACCAGATCCCAAAATTCATCCATTTTAAACCATTTTAGGTTGAATTTTAAGGGTTATGATCTCTTTTGTTCCCCTTCATCCCATTTCCACATAATGGGAAAGCGACCATAAATAAATATTGGAATAATATAACATCTTATATCTGTCAGATGATTAACCATAGTTTGATTAACCAGAAACCTGTCAATTATTTTTGAGATACCCTCCCCATTAGCTCTTCCATTCATATATGTGGGGCTAGAGGATCTAGTGTCACATCTAATAGGGAAAAATACTCCATCAAACCTCTAAAATGATCAACCATAATATCAATTCTAGACTTATTTCCCCAAATATCTTCCCTCCCCATCAAAAAATTAAGATCCCCCAAGATGATCATGGAACTTAATCGAAGGATTCCATATTCTGCAACCTGGTCACAATATAGTCTACGCCCCACACATGGAGCATATGAATTGAAAATTCAGACCCTTTGATAGATTCCCACCATGTGAACGGTCATGTTAATCCTGAAACATTACAACAATGCCTACATCTCAATAATTTTTGGATCCCACATAACCCCCATACAATTAGATAATCCAATAATATCATTTGCAACTACATTCCATGTAGGACACATATAACATTGTCTCCCATACCGTATCTCTGCAAACAATTCTTTCCTGTAAAAGGATTAGAGAGGGTTTATTAACCCAAACACTACCTCTGAGGGAGATTAATTTTGGGGTTGCTCCAAAACCCCACATGTTAACGGAAATAATAATCATAGAGGCACCACATGAATGGTTACATCCCTTCTAAGGACCAAGACTCCATCAAAATAAGAAATAGAGACATTCTAAATAGTAAAATCATAATCAATATCAAACTAGTTATTGGGAGATCTAACCTCATTGGCATAACACAATTCGATCTTGTTACGGGTTGAAACCTTTTTATATTTATGGGGTTTCTTCTTCCTACGTGTGATATTTTTATATGATTGACCTCCAAAAGAAAGAGGATTATGGAAAAGGGATCTCTTAATAGGAAGGGGAGCTAGATTCTCATATGAGGACAAAATAACCTCCAATTCCTTTTGAGGGGAAAATGTACCAGGGGATAAGACCATATCCAAAGGCTAGAATGAAAACCTAGCTACATAGGATGACTTATTGGAAAAATGGGAGAACACAACTAGAGTCTGATTTTGAGGGACAAGAGACCCATGATTGAATTCATTCATGCAATCTGCAGATGGATGGGGATAGCATGATGGATGATCAAAGGATATGTGATTGACCATTAGCTAAGGTTGAAATGGCATAACTTATTCAAGGCTCGACTTTCCATAAGGGATTCACTTTATTACTTATCATGTTCATTCATAAAGGGGGTTTTAAGATTGTGAAAAATAGAGCCAATATATTATATATATTGGGGTGGGGATTTTGGGTAGAGGGTCATATGTTTTGGAGGCATTAAAATAAGTATTTGATAAAACTAGGGTATATCTACTAAAATAGACATGCAATGGTATTGACTATTTAGTAATAAAAATAAAAGGGTAATCTAATTTGTGAACACACTGATGGTTGTTTATCTCACCACATGAAAGGATATTATGAGTTCAAATAGCCACACAGAGGAGAATATTGTACGCTACCAGTACTTTTTTACAACTTTTCAAATTAGATGTGAATGGAGAGGACTTTCTGAAGGTTTTCTGCGATGTTCCATGTTTTCTAGGCTTTGACTGTTTATGAAAATTGTGTCATGAGGAGGTGTTACCCAACTCAATGTGGTAAGGGGAGGTGGATTTAGTTGTAGATTTTGGCATGGTGAAGATGCCAAAAGTTGCAAGGTGAATTTTGATGGATATGAGGACAGTGATAGTTTTTATTCACTGAGGAAGAGTAGGTTAGACTCATATTGCTTGGTGGGAGATCTAAACAATAAGGGGGAACTTGAAAATTCATTTATGCCTTTTGACACCATCGTCGATGACATTTTCTCCTTAATGGTTTTTCTTGTTGGTTAGTTGGTGTTGGGGAATAATATGATGGATACAGTCAGGGATGAGGTTCATCACTATGAAGGGTGTCATGATGCCATGGGTGCTACGGTCATTTTTCTCTTCTTATCTGCTAGTGTGGGTTGTCGACTTTCATTGGGTTGGCCATGGTTGGGGCTTCATGATCGTTTTGGTTCCTACCAAATATGTTGTCAGTTATTTGAGGGCATCTCTATTGGTGGCCTTGTGTCATTTTCTTCATGGATATCTTCAAGGCTTGAATCCTCCTCAAGTGGAGCACTTCATTTTGTCTTTTGAATGAATAAAATGGGTCCATATTTCCACATTCCACTTTATATTTCATGAAATCCTTTTAAAGAATGAATTTAATATTCATCCGAGGGTTTGATTATGGCAACAATGACATGGTATATCCTCATGAAAAATTTCTTCCAGATATGAAGAAAAGGTCCTGAGCAATATGTACATTGAGAAATGTGGTGCAAGAAAAAACTTCTACATGTTTTAGAAAAGAATAAATAAGACAAGATAAAGAGGTATTGCCCACATGGAAAAACTCACAAAAATAAATGCATAATAAGGATGAACTTACAAGTTTTCAATAGGTCGAAAGGAAATTTTAGAAAGAATCAGTACAATCATATGTATATGTATGGCCATATGGAGCAATCCAATAGTTGTAAAACCTCTGCGTTTTATTTTTTGTATCATATAACTCATTTTGAGATTATTATGATGATCATTCAGTTGTTATTTTGATAGCTTCTGGAGGTTTCCTTGAGGAATGCAAAGATGATTTTGAGAATAAATTACTTAAGTATCTACAAAACTCTTTTAGTCTTCCATTGCTTAAATTTTCAGCCATTGTGTGATTGATACTATGATCTGAAAGTAATTTCTACATTATAGTAAATTTAGCAATTTACCTATTTCACTAGGATCATATGGATAATAGTCACCTAGTCTTGAAATTTTGTAATATACTTAACCCCAAATACCTAAAAAGGTGAAATATGCCTCCAAATATGTGAAAATGTTTCCTTAGCCTAAAAAAAATCTACTTGAGGGGGACACAAACCTTCAGATACATGGAAGCTCTTCCATTATGGTTATTTCTCACTACTTATTACCTGTAACATCCCCCAGCGACGTCCTTGAAGAGGTTGTCCAACTTCATGACTCAAGTGGGCCTTTGACCAAACCCATGTCTAACTTAGTGCTACATGGCATGATTTCAAGTTGGATGTTCATCTTGTAAAGCTCCCTTTTCTCTCAGATACTTCATCCACGTGGTCTTAGGCCCTAGTTTTAACATAAGAACAGGGATATCCATCAATAACATGACAAAATAGAATGTAATACATTTAATAATTCCTCAAATTACATGTAAAATATGTCTAAATGGATCCTTATGGTGAAATGCATCTCTTAAAGAACCTTCATCAAGACAACCATACAACTTCTATATTCTTTTTTTTTTCCTTTGGATGATGAAAAGTTCTCAGGCTTGATGGATTTCGAATGCAGATAGCATGCCAAACAAAGAAAATTTTAAGGATGAAATTTTTTCTTAAAGTTTAGAATCCTTGGTGAATATTATTAGTCCCCTAATTGCAAATTATAAAATCTTTGTTGATATCTTTGTAAAAATGTGCAAATTTCTAATAGTTTTATGTATATTCTTTATATAATTTTGGGAATTTTTAAGGTAAAATAATTTTACACTATAAAATTTGGGGCAATCATCTTTAGAGAAAATTGAAATTGGCGAATCATTTTTTTTGGAAAAACCATGAAAAATTATCCCACTTGGGAATATTGGCCCCTAAAATTTTCCATGGTCCCAAACTGGTACAACCTCCCCAATAGTGTTTTTGTCCGTACACATCGTAGCAAACCTCTAGAAAAAATGATTGTTTTTCCCCTGCCTTTAACCATATCACATGGATTTTTATTCATCATGTCTCCTCATGTAGTCTAAGGATGTATCATTTACGGGCCTCCAACTCTTGTAAATCGTCAATTTGTGCCCGTGAAAGAAACTCGACATTGAATGAAGTAGTTTATGTGAACCATCTCTGCCTCAATCTCCTCCAGCTCTTTCTGATGTCCATCCATTTTTTCTCACTCCCATCTCTTTACCACCATATTGAGGATTTGAAGATTCAAGGAAACTTCCTACATCCAAGATAATACATCATCCACAGGTAACTGGGACAATGATTTATGAACTGTCTTAGAAAAATCCTCATTGGCCAGCCAAGTTTTGTTCAATTCGAAGAGAAATCCTTTCCACATACTATTTCCCTTCCACTATAAAATGTTTGCAGTGTGGTCAAAGAGAGTTGTTGGAGAGACCCAGGATCGTATGTTACCCATCTTGTCCAGGATATTTGGATGAACTAAAAATCAGTCCAACCTGTTTGTAATGTGTTTAATACTAGCCCTGCAGTTCTTCAATGTGAACACAATGGGCGTTAAATAGATAACCACGATAGAGTTTTGTATATATATAATTCTTTTTATGCATATCACATTACAAAATTAAATTAAAACAAACTATAAAATATATCAAAGAAAATATCATTTTTATTATATCTATATAACTATATGTATTATAAATGTTTTAATAAATGATATATATATATATATATATATATATATATATATATATATTTATATATATATATATATATATATATATATATAATTTATATGTAATATAAATATTATTTCAAAAGATTTATCATATATATATCTTAACTCTAAATCCACAAAGTGTTAATGGGTCAAACTTATACATGTGCAAACATTTCCCAAGTTATATACTCAAAAAGAGGGGATCAACTTTCTACATGTGTAAACATTTCTTAAGTTATATAATGAGAAAGTGGTTTATATTTTAGTGATTTGATTTTTTTTTATACTTGGAATATTTATAATTAAAATGGTTCTATTATGGTCTAATATAAATTATCTTAGATCTATTTTAATCTTAGATATATGAAACCTCCAAAGGAATCAAATCTCTTGTCAAAATATTATCTCAAATTTTACACAAAAAAATAATTTACACCTTTACAAATATGATCACCCTAAACCTTTCATAAATTTAACTTTAGAATAAATATAAATTGAATATACAAATTTTCCATTTAAATCTTTAAACCAATACTCTTTCAATTTCTATTACAACTCTTTCTTTTTTTCTCTTTAATAATAATAAAATAACTTTCGAAAATATTAGAAACTTCATTATTTCTTAATTTGGTAATAAAAAATCTAATAAAAATTAAATTATAATATATATATATTATTCTTTACTATTAATATATTATAATTAACTTAATATTTTAATGCTAAAAAAGAAAAAAAATCCATCCAGTAAAATGCTCCAAAGCTCTCTAATTGATACCCACTAAGAGGAAAATCTACTTTTATTTTTATTTTAATATGGGATATATCTCCACTTCTTAAAACTTTCACATTTTTCCTCCAAAGTCATGACAATCAGTATATTTTCCTTCGGATCACCTCCGTGGAAACCCTTTTCTTCCAAAATTAATTTGCTTCCCTACGCCCCTCTACTCTAACGAAACTCCAAGAAATGCAATTGATTTCATCTAATCTCAGCGACTAAAACACGCGACTCCCAATGAACCTTTTATATTAATACCATTCTCAAGCATTCTCGCATTCGAATCCCAACGAGAGGAACGGAGTGGGTGTGTCTCTTCCTCTGTGTTATATCAAGCTAAGATTATGAGAATGTTAGGGTTTCGAACCCCGACGGGGTCAGGAAAGCAGAAAGAAGCTGATATCTCTCTAAAACATCCTTCGACTCCCATTAGCGTGGCTCCAGCTTGCCCCGCTAGGCTCCTAAGGCAAGTTTAGAATGGATCCTAACCTCATCGCCACTCTGCAACTCATGAAAGGGCCTCTCAGTGTTGCTTGTATTTGTGGTCGGACGCACCTATGGACGAGCTTCATTTTAAATCAGGTTGGTCGTGAAAGTATTTTGTGGAAGATATTTGTTTCTTTGCTGGTGAAGCCATAGTAATATTTTTCATTAAATTTGAAAAATAATAGTTTGTTTATTGTGGCATACTCTATACATAAATAACATGCTATGGTGCAGAACTTAGGGAATTTAAGATCCAGTGTAGTTGATGCAAGACAAAACGCCTTTTTGATTTAGTGCCAGAATACAGAGCCACCATGACTTTGAACCTGGTCTCTTCAAAGTGGTGTGAAACCTCTGGGGGACTCCTTTATGTCCCACTCCAACTTAATGTCAAGGGAATTAACCCACTCCAACAACAAAACTGTAAACAAAGTAAGGGAAACCTTATGCCATTCGAACCACTGTGTATTATTCCGAAAATATTTTGGGGATGTGTTCCTCTATCGATCTTTCTTTGAATTAATAAAGGAAACGAAATTTTGATCAAGTTCAACCAGTATGTTGTTCGAAATCATGCACAAAATCATTGAAGGAAATTTATCCTTGCCCAACTATAACTTGTGGGTGTAATTTAAGAGAGAAAATAAAAGGACCTCTGCGCTATAGGGAAATACATTCCACCGGCACAAATATTCATAGAAAAAATGAATTTAACCTTCAAGGCATGTACAGAATATACAGAACACACAAATGAGAAAGCCTCCTTCCCAAGATTCCACACTGGATGTGTCGATGCGCCGAGTGAGCTACAAAGGTAATTTTATTATGATTTTTTGAATAATAGGGAAATTACAACTGTTTTTAGGTGAATATCCTAAAAGCATGGATCTGTTCACCAACTTCATTAACAGAAGCTAATTTAAGCCTTCTTTTGTTCATTAGATGGACTATTAAGAAAAAAGCCATTAATTAATACTATTAAATATTTAAATAGCCAATCAGGTCTTATTACATTCCATATTAATTAAAATTCCTATTTTGATAAGAAAACTGAATAGGGTCTAACCCCTCTAGTAAAGTTTTACCACATGGTCCCTTGAAATGAACAGTGCTCCTGCTTCATGCTCCTAAGGCTGAAAATTGTTCATGGCTCCTGACATGAGTTCATTAATGGACTTTTCACTTTTTTGTATAAGTGTGACAGTCATCCAACTGGAACCCTCCACTATGTGGTCCATCCACTTCACTAGTTACTCATATTACTTCTTTCCCCTAGTTTCCTCAATGATCATCTTAACTAAGATTTTTTCAGGTTGCAAAATATTTGCTGAAAGAAATTTATTTTCCCAATCTATGGTTGATTGTTGCTGTTTGTGACTGTTTCCTTCTATTAATTTTCAAGGTTTTGAAAATTTATAGAGGTCTATAATATTAAAAATAGTGGAAATTCCCAATCCTGAAGGTAGTTCGAATTCATATGCATTATTACAAAATTTCCGCAAAATCTTGCAGGGTCCAATCTTTTTCCATTTTCGTTTGTTGTATTAACTTTTTGGAAATCGTTCCTTCGTGAGGTGAGATAGTATCATGTCTCTGACCTCTAAAATCTACACCTTTTTTGTCAAATTGGCCTGGAATTTATACTTCATGGTATTTTCCTGTAGTTTATTCTTGACTTTCCTGTGAATTTACTGCATTGCTGCTACAAACTCTTCCCCAACTACACTTCTTTGTTATTCTCTCCCTAGATGCCTAACTTAAAAAATTACTTAGGATTTATTCCATTAAATTTGAGAGAAAATCATGGAATTTACTATTAATCTTAAACATTCGTCATCTAAGATGCGATATAAATTGATTTAAATTTTAATGTGACGCTCTGATCATTTTCGATAAAAATTTTGTAGACAAAGTCCTAAGTTGTTTCAATATGTTCCTTTGAGAGACAATAAAACATAATTCCTTTATGACAAATACGTTAGTCAACTTATAGCATATATATTAAGGGATCAACCAATTTTGAATCTGAATCTGAATGCCATTTAAAATTTCTTTAGAATCTCTACTGTGTAATTCCTTTGACTGAGGAAGACCTTACCTATCCCTCGATGCACCTTAACACCCAAAAAAGGTGGAAGAATTATTCCATTCATATTAAACTTGGTGGAAAACTCCTTGCAACACATTATGGGGTTCTCATTGCTACTTATCATCAGGACATTCACATATAGAACCAAAACTAACATATCAGATTTATGCTAGATATAGTAAAGGCTATAGTGTTGCAACTTTTTTGGTGAAGCCCCAATTCAATAAGTACTCATAAATTTGTGAATACCCTTATAGAAGTCTATCTTACAACTATAGGAAACATCTTGTCATAGTCAACTTCCTTTCTCTAGGAGAATATTCATGTAATAAATCTTGCATTGTACTTTTATATGTTGTTGTTAGCCACATCCTTCCTATTCTACAACCACCTAGGCTCAATCATCGTTTCCACACATTCTCCTTTAGATCTTGAGGTTTTTTGTAATTTCCCTTATGAATTGATGGGATAATGGAGAACAAAATAGCGAAGCTAAACTGATTTTCTATAATCGTGATAAGGGCATAAAAACCATTTTTTTTCCAATATTAGCGGTTTCTTACATGACCCTTCAAATGAGGATACCCACGGAGAAGTCTACAAATAGAAAAGGGTTGAGATCAAGCATCATCATTGGAATTGAATTGTCTCTCTTTTCTTGAGACTAAGGCTCTAAGGGTTTTAAGATCCCTTTTCCCCTACTAAGTTCGGTGGTGAAAAGCTTCACCCAAGTTAGAAAATTCATTTTTTTTATTCTATTCTGGCAAGCAGAGAAACATTGTATATGGATAATATTATTTTTTTGTTGGTAATAATAGTTGGGAAAAGCATCCGCACTCCTGAAGCTGAATGAGTTATCTAATCCAAGATAAAGACAGAAGTTGGAATAGAATGAAGTTTTGTGAAGTCAAACTTGTGAGTTTTCCATGTACAAATCATCTGAGGTAGGCTGAGGTACCTATGAGGCTATATGTCATCCATTATAAAAGATTTTTGGTTTATCATGAGGGAATTGGAAGGTTGGGAATGATCTATAACATACCTGAAGTCACCCAACACATTCGGAAGTGATTGTGGGAGTTTTTCCTAAATTCAATTCTAATATGGTAGATTCAAAAATTGGGTGGAGAGTCATGCTTTGTAGCAGAGTTCAGAGGAATCATGTGAAGAAGTAGTTCAACCAAATTGAAGTTCCTTGAATCTAAGATAATGTTGGAAAGAGTCTATGGGGAAGATTGAAGGAAGAAGCAAAACTCTATCCTTAGCACGAAGGTCACTGAAAAGAATTGAAAAATGGTTACTTCTAGTGTTTGGATTGGTTCTCGAGTAAATTTTAGGTTTTCTAATTATGGTATTATTGTTCAATTATGGTTCAATCCGGAATTGTATGAAATTATGTTAGACTATTGAATTTTACTAGCATTGTTGGTTTATGGAATGATTATGGTATTATATTGAATGGTCTATTTTATTTATATCAATGCAATTAACTAATATTACATTATCGTGTTGAATCTTTTTGTTGTAGGAATTTGTTAAAAACCCTCACTACATAAGAGACCCTAGGGAAAAAAAATTGCATAGGATAGAACATTTTTCTCCTTTGTCTCGTGCCATGTGTTGGTGTGCCACCTAGGCTCTGTGTTCTCATTATAACTTTTCTAATCTGAATACTATTTTCCTCAAATCTGTGGATGAGGATTTGGAAGTTGGAAAAACAATCATATCTACCTCCTAAAACTTCCCAAGAGGCCCCTAAGACTTAGACGACCAAACCTTCTCATCAAATTTGATGTCTTAGCTCATAATTGTCTTTTTTCTTAGACAAAACATAGGTATTTTAAGATTTAGAGGACTTACTATA
>APFE030644819.1:0-11594 GCA_000404065.3 Pinus taeda | reverse complement strand
TATTGTAATACTATTCTCTTCCAAATTATTTGGAAGGTGTTTTGGATATTGCATATTCAATCAAAGGGGGATTTTCATGAATAATGAGGTTAGTGAAACATTAAAAGGTGTATAATGGTTTCATTATATTTTTATTTGTATCCTTTAAATTATACTTCTAAAGAAATAAATGGGAATGCATTTGGTATTTGCATAATATGAGTGAAAGTCATTACAATTGAATTCAACATCACCTTAGATTTCAATACAAAGCCTCAACATATAACTTAGATTTGATTAGAAAATATGAAAACAAAAACAAAAAAAAAGAATTAAATATTAAAAAAAATCATATTTATATATATATATATATATATATATATATATGATAAAAAATATTGGAATACATAATTCACAAATTTAAAATACATATAACTAAATTTGTGAAAACATATTTATGATTCTTTAACATTGTTATGTTGATACATGTGTATACCTCATAATAGGATTTATATAATTTTAATTTAATTATCAATAATAAATAGGATGATGCTATAGGTTCAATAATCAATAATTAATATTTCTAATATTAGTCATGAATAAAGGGTTGAGATTTATTTAAAATTTAGTTATGATATCTATTACTTCTCCATAATTAAAAACATTATTTCAAAATTAATTTAAAATATACTATATATGGGAATATTATTTACTTATCAATTGATTATTGGTTTCTATTATAGTATTGTGACCATGTAGTTAAATGGATTGAAAATTTCTATAGCCATCACTCTATTTCTATTATTATTATCGGAGTTGTACAATATATAAAAATATCTTTATCCATGTAGATTCACCCACAATATTATTATGGAAATACTTGAATTGGAAATAGTTCTTCTTACATTACCATAGTTTAGAAATACCACATGCCCAATATGATGTGTTTACATGTCATTTTCTTAAATTAATTAATTTGAGATAATTTAATTAATAGAGTATACCTAACTTTGCTAGAAATACTATCATTGATATGTCACTATTTCCATGAATATTCTTACGTATTCCATGGGTTTAGAAATCTTATCATTTATATGTCAATATTACCATGAATATTCCAACACATTCCATGGGGTTTAAATATCTACAATCAACCTAATAATTAAATTATAACTATGGAAGATCCATTCTTACGACTAGAATAATTACAGGCATATATATTTTGGAATTTATTTTCAATTTAACTTTAAAAAATATATTAGCATTCAATTAAAACAGTTATGGGGGCCACATAAATTGTGTCTTGATTATGAATTTTTTTTTAAATCTCCCATAGAATTTCAATTTCTCCAATGTACTTCGTTCTAATTTTGTAGGAAAATATTCATTCACAACACAATCCATAGAAATAGATGGCTTTGTGGTTATTTATGTACTAAATGCAACTTCAATTCTCATTCTGGTGCACACAATTGAGGAGCAGAAGATTGGGTTCATACTCGAGAAGAATTTTTGTTTTGAATTTATATATATATATTATATTTATATATATATAGCATTGATCTACAACTAGAGAACTGGAAAAAGAATTTTCATATCAGAATATTTGTTTATGGAAATATAGGTTTTTATTATTTTCTCTAATGTTTTTATGAAGTAATATTTCAATTGGATTTTGCAAAACATGTATTGGTTGAAGTTTTTTTTCAACTATTACATGAATATTAAACTAATATAGTGGTATTTTTTGAATGTTTTTTAGTTTTGAAAATTTTGTGTTAATATTTTTTCATTCGGCCTTTTCAAATTTGTTCAAAAACATTGAAGAAAATATCATATGAATTGC
The DNA here is from genome assembly GCA_000404065.3 of Pinus taeda. NCBI lineage: Eukaryota > Viridiplantae > Streptophyta > Pinopsida > Pinales > Pinaceae > Pinus > Pinus taeda. The sequence continues at coordinate 9,769 of APFE030644819.1, read as the reverse complement.
AAAATTTCAAACTCATATGCTGTTGGATATAATAATCCTTCATCAATCCAACATGATCCAATCCACCAGGTAAGGACAATTGTTTCCCTAATTTAACTACGGTAAAAAAACTGTTGCATAAAAATTTACATAAGGCAAACTCGAAATGTGTATTTTAAGACCTTGTAAGCCCAATAAAGTGTCTAAATTAATGAAAAAGAATTCCATGGAATCCATTGGTGTTTTGAGTTAGTCACTACAAAACTTGGTAATGTGCATGGATGATGGTGTTTATAAAGAGGACAATGGAAAGGCATATAAACAATAACATATAATATTCATTTTTGCTCTATTTTATCATGTCAGAGTAGGTATGGATAGAATATTCATTTAGCAAATTACCACTAAAGTTAGAAAAAATTGGAAACAAAAAAAAAATATCTTTGAAAAATTGATAATAGAGGTTTTCTTTTCTTTCTTTCTCTCGTAGTCTAACTGATAGAAAAATGGCGGCTTCACATAATTGCTTCTAGCTAATTTGAAACAATGAATGATCACAATATTTCTTGAAATTGTATTAATGGATTCTAATGAAAATGCCAATTCCTTTATAAGTAAGATTCTACCTTTCATTTTCAAACAATAGTTATATAATATTTACTCTATTAGAAATAATATTATTTATATTTAGTGTTTTATTTTTCATGGTGGTCCCTCTGAAATATTCAATTCCTTTAATATTGCTTTGCATCGTTAAGGGTGATTCATAATAAAATAACATTAAATTATAAATTAGATGAGCTAAATACAAAATGGTATATTCTATATTTATATTAACTAAGTATAATTTTTATTATATCCTATTGTAATTAATATAAAAAAAAATATTATTGATTTATTATTGTTGTAAAATATTTTTTGTGTTGATGCAAAGTCTTAATCATAGTTGAAAACAACTCCGAATATGTATTATATTATATTTTTATTAATTAGCGTAGCTAATTATCATAACATTTTAAGAATTAGTCTATATGTATAGAGAATATCATGCATAAAAAGATTGGGCTCAACATTTTATATTCTATGTTTGAATTATGATTTGGGTATGCAAGATAATGATAATTGCAAGCATTGTTTCAATATGGATATGTCGAGGAATAAATTGAAGATAAGTAATCACTTCTAGGTTAGAAAAGAAAATGAGTGATTCACACCTCCATAGTAATTCTTGAGAACAACAAATTTTGGAGATTAGTTGGTCCATCTTAAGCATTATAATTATTGAAACAAGAATATAATTTGAAGTACAAAAACTTTATATTCATTTCAATTTTATTGGATTTTGTAAGATTGTGATACCTTTTTAGTTATATTGGAGTAGTCACCTTTGTTTTATCCTACAAAATCTCACACAGAAGTATGCTAAGAGTCATGTAAATTGTTTTTCTAATACATATTCAATTCAAGGTTTAACTATTTGTTACCAACTAAACTCTTTATCTGGATAAACTTGGTTGTCATATTCAAATTAAAGTTGGAGAACAAAGTATCTCCATTAACAACATACACCAAAATATAAACATGTCCAAAAAAAAAAAATTACTCTTACTGAAGTCTACTATGCATATTCAAGATGTGTTCTAAATTATCTATTATAATAAGATTGTCAATTTCAAGATATAATTTAGGTAGAAATGTGTTCTATATTTTATCTATATGTAAATTTCAAGCCACATTTACATAGAATTGGGTTTTAACTTTTATGTTTTAATTTGAAATTGCTAATTTTTTATTTAAAAGAAAATAAACCTTATTTTAAAATTTAACTTTTCTTTTTCCTTTGTAATCGCCCCTTTCTTCTTTTCTAGCTTCGAAATTGCCCATTGTTTTTTTGTTTTTGGAGATTTCACGAATATAATTAATATTCTTCGTTCAAAATTTATGTAAAAAAAAAAAATTTAAGGTTACCTTTCTTTTTGTTTGTGGAGATTTCACGAATATAATTAATATTATGCATTCTAAATTTAGGTTACCTTGTGCTTTTTTAATAACTCTTTCCTTTTTTGGGCGTTGTAATTAGTATTTTTTGAACACAACCTTAACCTTTAGTTAAGAGCTGGTACAACCTTAACCTTTAGTTAAGAGCTGGTAGAAGAATTCGATCCGTTTCCTGGTGGTATTTTTTGAACTCAATCCTCACGTTTAGTTAAGAGATGGTAAAAGAATTCGATTCGTGCGCATTTCACAGTCGTAATCTATTCAACTCTAGCATTTAGTTAAGCGCTGATATAGGAACTTGAATCCGAGCAGTTTATTTTATAGCCATTTCCTCATTGTCCAGCGCGGATTTCAAAATAGCAATCTCTCCCACTTGTAAGATGTGGACAATTATTTCAATAAGTATTATGTGAAGATGTTCCACCATAAGTCAGACTGAATATACGAAGGTCGTGTTTTCAATTCACAATGTTGTTGCCTCTCTATTTGTATCTTTGTTGGGAGAGGATCATGTGTTGCGAAGTTGTTTCTTCTGTATTTTTGTTGGGAGAATGTCACACTGGGTACATGAAGGTCGTGTGTTCTATCTAAGCTTTTCTCTCTTGAGAGAGATGACACAGGTAGTATGTTCGATCCACAATGTTGTTGCATCTCTATTTTTGTTGAGAAATCATCACATTGAATATACGAGGGTCATGTGTTCGATCCACGCTCTTCTATATTTTTGTGGTAGAGTGCCACAATGTGTATCTTTGTTGGGAGAGCGTCAGACTAAGAAGGTCATGTGTTCAATCCACCCTCAATGCACCTAGCACCTCATAACTCTTTTTCAAATCAGGCAGGAGGTAAGGAGGCCATTTCTATCTTCCATCCTTGCTTTAAAGTAAGGCTTATAGATTTTTTCTGCAACTATGAATATTGTTTATGGATAATTTTGTTGGGACATTTTAAACCTGGCCTCCTTTTTGTTTTAAAGTAGGGTTTATAATTGTTTCCTACAACTATGGATATGTTTTATGAATAATTTTGTTTTTACCTTTGAAACTATACATCTTCTTCGAGCCTTCGTTTATAATAGGGTTTAGAAAACATATTCTGCAACTATGTATGGCGTTTATGAATACTTATGTTTGCACATTTGAAATGTTGAGCAGTTGTTTATAATTAGCTTGTTTATAATTTTTTCCCTGCAATTATTATTGATACTTTTCGTATTCCATTATAGTTTTGAGAAATAATTATTGATACTTTTCGTATTCCGTTATAATTTAGCTTGTTTATAATTTTTTCCATGCAATTATGAGAAATTCTCATAATTATTGATACTTTTCGTGTTCCATTATAATTTTGTTCACACATTCGAAATTATGAGAACTTTGTCATCAGGATTCGTCCTCAATTAAATTACTATATCCACCCATGGACTGAATTTTTATATTATGGTTACCGAGACATCAATCATACATACTCGTAGCCCCAAAATTATGACCCAAAAATAGAGATTACTACGTGGACTTCATAGAAATCCATGCAAACGTTCACCTTTTTCGGGGTTTGTCAAAAGGATTGGAAATGTTTCTTGGTTGGGTGATACACTTAGATGTCTTATTTTTCTAACTTATTTTAATATGAAGAATAGATTTAATTTTTTTTTATTGGAATTTGGAATTTAATAATTGAAATTATATATTTTTTTGAAATTTTTAATACACATAAAATTTAACTGAAATTTCGCAATGAAATTATACTATTTTTTGAAAATTTTTTAAATACATAAATAAATTTAACTTTCTAAATCTTATATTTATTAAATAGAAAAAAAATTAGGTTTAATCTTTTCAATATAATATCTGTAGAAATAATGTAGGAATTGGGAATTTAGGCCACCTAATTCATATCATTTTTGAAATTCATACTCAACTAAATTTAACTTTTTAAAATTATACTTTTAAATATAAAAATCTATTTTTAATATTTTCAAATCTAAAAATGTACAAAATATGAATTCGTGGAAAATTGTTCGAATTATTTTTTATATTTTTTGAAATAAAACAGGAAAATGTTGCGAGGTTTATTTATTTTTTATGATCACCACTCTTTCAACTTTGATATTGAAAATCATAAGTTCTGTTTTTTTATAATTGTGACCAATTATTGAAATACATCTTAGTGAGCCCATACACTCGAAATACACCAATACATTAGACATACATCTTATGAGCGAAGGCATAGAGAGGGTATGGTTGTTTCTGTAATCTTCTGTTTCGGCCACGGTGACTTCATTTGTTCTGATGACCATTTGTTCCGATGACCCTAAGATTTTTGTAGTTCCATTTTGAGACCACATATGTCAGATTATAATATAATATCTTTTCTATTGGTGTTCGATCGTACTTAGTGGAGGTATTTTGATGTTTCGTTGTGTTTTGTGTTTGTATGTTATTTATATTTGTGGGTTTCTAGAATTTATGTCTATGGAAATTGAGTTTTTATTTTATTTTATTTTTTAAAGATTTTATATAATTAATCCATTGATTTTAAATAGTTCTAAGACATTTAAGAATATGAGTTGGAGACTTTTTTCTCAACTAATTTTGAATACTATTTGTACATTAAATATTTACACAAAAAATAATTAAAATTGTTGCTTCTCATAATTACTTATTTATGTTGCAAATTGTTATACATATTTATTTGTTTATATCATTTTATGATATTCAATTAATCAATGCATAATAACAATAAGTATTCAAAAATAAAGAGAATAACAATGGATAATGCAATTTTATTTCCCGATATTAGGTTTTCTAACGGAGGCAAAGTCAATAGGGGGGTGGGGTTGATATGTGTTACGTCAGACCGAAAATAGTACCGCTCCCCAGCTTGAAGTGCGATGGTGGAAGTGCGAGCTCTTACAAATGTGTGATGACACTTATGCGCATTTGTTAGGAGGAGACTTGTTTCTATGGTGTGGAGGGTGCATGGAGGCTGACTTGATGAGATAGGGGCTTTTGCGATGGAGCAAGGATGTGGGTGAGGTCGGCTGGGTAAGCCATGACCTCCCCTTCAATGCATATATATTGTATTGCATTGGCACTCATTTGAACATCGAACCAACTCGCTCTACATCATTCGCTCAACAAGGAAGTGCGCAGTTCTAGTGTGCAAGTCTAAGGGAAGGCGCAGATTTAGCATGCGCCCATTCTTGGGCAAGGTTGCACGGTGAGGCACGGTTGTGGGTGAAGGTGTGGGTAGGAGTGCTCGGTGGTTGAGTTGTGGTGTGCACGGGTGTGTGGCGCCTGATAGATGGTTACGGTGTGCATGGGTGTGGCGCCTGATTTGTGTGAAGGTTTGTGCAACGACTTGGCATAGGTGTCTTGGCGACTCGGGTGAGTACCCGCCCATCGTGCAAGTGTGCACAGTGACTTGGTGAAGTGTTGAGATTGTGAACGGAGGTGTGTCTTGGTTGGAGGTGCCCGTGTGTGGCGACTTGGAAGCGTGCCCAAGTTGGGCAAACAACACGACCATGCGACAAGCTGAATGAAGCGTTGGTGAGTCGTGTGATGACCGTGCAGAGGTACCGATGATTTAGGCAACCGAGTTTTGCCTTGGATTGCGAAATTGACTAAGTATGAAACTTGGCCTTTCCAAGTATACTTGTACATTGTAAACTGTTGTATAATATATTGTTGGGTAGACTCATTGTTCAGGGAGTTGCCCCTCCCTTTCTACTGTGCAATTGTGTTCATCATTTATAATTGTTGTTGATAATGAATGTGTATGGGTGTTCATTGGTATAAAGGATAAACAATAATGCTTGCTTGAATCACAAGCTATGTAGGAATAACTGGTTAGGCGTAGTCCACCAACATAATTATCGGTGAAAAGAAAGTGTTCGGTGGTGCTGCACCTCACCAAGAGCTGTTGAAAGACTACCGTTGGCCTGGGGGCGTGATAGTTGGTATCAGAGCTCAGTTGAAGTTGGTATTAGAGTAGCGTGGCTGGTGACGAAGTGAAGGTGGTATACACTTGGAGTTGGTGACTGGTACTTGCAGGTAAAAGAGGTTGGTGAACACTTCCTGATAATTGTTGCATCAAGGACTTGGGTTGTAGGTGAAACTGTTGTATGGTTGAAACTAGATTGCAAAGAAGAAGAAGGCTATTAGCAAGGGTTGAATCTCAGATTGGGTCTAGTTACGGTGTGAAGGACACTACTCTTGGGTTCATTGAGAAAGTGTTGGAGAAAGTGGAGGACTTAGAGGCTTACTGGAATAAGAAGATTGACTTGGTCGTGAAAGATCAAGAGGCCAATTCGAAGATGAAGGAAGAGCTCGAGGAACTCCAAAACCAACACGAGTACACCGATCTTATGTGTACACAACTTGAAGTAAGGGTCAAGGAGGTTGAAGAAGCAAGGGATCACGGTCTTGTAGAGATCATGGACTTGAAGAAATCTCTTGACGAAGCCAGAGATGAGATCGCGGTGTTGAAGAAGGTCGTGAGGCATAACTCAGGTGGAGGAGTGCCTCATGTGAAAGTCAAGGAACCAGAATCTTTCAATGGTACAACGAGTGAAAAGACTCTTGGTAACTTTCTATGGGACATGGAACAATACTTGGAATGATTTGGACTATCTGATGATGAGACGAAGGTCAAGATAGCTTCTCATTTCTTCACAAAGGATGCTAAGATGTGGTGGCGAAGACGGATGGATCAGATTGCCAGTGGCAGTTCTAGTGACATCACTTCGTGGGATGAAATGAAGCGAGCTTTGCAGGCCCATTTCAGTCCTCAAGATGAAACGTGGGAAGCAAGGATGAAGGTAAAATTCATATTGTAGAAAGCGAACCTTCAGACATACCATCAGGAGTTTGCAAGTGCGGTCCTAGAACTTCCTAACATGGCGGAGAGGGAAAAGGTATTCAATTTGATTATTGGGTTGAAGCCTTGGGCATGCAATGAAGTGAACAGACAGAGGATTAGAACACTTGAAGAAGCTTTTTCTGCTGTGGACAGGTTGGTGGAGCATTATGATGAGACTTCTGATGATAGGAAGAAGAAGTCCGACAAGCCGAAAGATAAGAAGAAAGAAGATGCTTCGAAATCAGATGACAGTTCGAAGATGAAGAAAGTCTTGAAGTGTTGGATATGTGCAGGACCACATACGGTGAATAATTTCCCTTCTAAACCTAAAGTGGCTACGATTGCACAATCTAATGCGAAGAATGAAGAAGCTTGTATGGGGATGATGCAGATACTTGGTGTTGCTTCTGCTACAGAGGTGATCTCTCGGAGGAATCCTGAGAGGAATAAGTTGGAGTATGTTCGGATGAAAGTTGGAGATGCCGATATACCCACTATGGTGGATAGTGGGGCCTCTCATAACTTCATGGGAGAAGATACTACAAGAAGGGTTGGGCTGAAATTTGTACCGATCAAGGCACAAATGAAGACATTGAATTCTCCTTTGGATGAAGTTCTTGGTGTAGCTGAAAAGGTGGACACAACACTTGGTGAGTGGACAAGGAAGGTTGAGTTCACTATAGTGCTGATAAATGACTATGAGGCTATGCTGGGAATGGAATTCATGAAACAGTTTGATGCTATGATTGTTCCACATTTGAAGAAGCTATACATTTGCGATGGAAGGGAAGATGTATCCATTGGCATGCCTACCATTGGAGTAACAAGTCCCGATTGTAAGTTGGCAGTGATGCAAATGGAGGACGAGAATCAGATGGATGACATGAGTAAGCGATTGTCCATGGTTGAGACAAACCTTACCAAGCAGTCATTGGTCATCAGGACTCTTTCAGATAGTATCTTTGACTTGCCAAGAAGGCTAGAAGAGGTCGAGGATGATGATGATGATGATGGGGCATATGTGAGGCTGAATGTTCAAGAGGAGGATCGGTTCACTTATCTACAGAGGATGGAGATTGAGGATCTTGATAGATGGATTGAGGTGATTAGTGAGGGTGAGCCTTCAGGCTCTACTCCCTCCACATCTTCTTAGATGGACAAGAATATGGGGCTCATTGTTAGCTTCTCATGAAAGTGAGTCCTTTAAAACAGGTTCAGCAGGTATGACAAATGGTGCAGGGATAGCTTGGCATCAAGAATAATGACATGTTGCAGATGGGATGTAGTTTCCATGGACCTGAGTATGGTGAGATTCTTGGTGAGTCTGAGATGTGGTAGAATCTGAGATAGACTAGTGAAGGCATAAAGAGGAACATTCTTATGATTTGAACGTGATAGTTGGATTGATCACCTGACTAGTTCAAGTCATGGGGGCTAGCAGTGTACCAAAGAGATGTTGGCATCAGGAAAACAAGGAGGATTGTTCATAGGATGAGGACCACACATGATGAAGATGGTAGTTCTGCATATGCTGCAGGGATTTTTGCAATATGTGGAGGAATTGACATCATGGACTAAGGATGAGATAGACATTGGTGATGATCTTGGTGGAGGGCTACCAGGATGGTATGTTGTCGAGGACGACAACGACTACAGGTGGAGGAAGATGTAACGACCTGCAGCTCCAACATGAAGTGCGATGGTGGAAGTGTGAGCTCTTCCAAACATGCAATGACACTTATGCACATTTTTGAGGAGGAGACTTGTTTATATGGCGTGGAGGGTGCATGGAGGCTGACTTGATGACTTAGGGGCTTTTGCGATGGAGCAAGGGCGTGGGTGAGGTCGGCTGGGCAAGCCATGACCTCCCCTTCAACGCATATATATTGTATTGTGTTGGCACTCATTTGAACATTGAACCAACTCGCTCTACATGATTCGTTCAACAAGGAAGTGCGCAGTTCTAGTGCGCAAGTTTAAGGGAAGGCGTAGATTTAGCATGCGCCCATTCTTGGGTAGGGCTACACAGTGAGGCGCGGTTGTGGGTGAAGGTGCGGGCATGACTGCCCAGTGGTTGAGTTGTGGTGTGCACCTGTGTGTGGCACCTGATGGACGGTTGTGGCATGCACAGGTGTGGCGTTAGGTTTTTGCGAAGGTTTGTGCAACGAGTTTGTACGGGTGTCTTGGCAGCTCAGGTGAGCGCCCACCCATCGTGCAAGTGTGCACAGTGACTTGGTGAAGTGTTGAGATTGTGGATGGAGGCGTGTCTCGGTTAGAGGCACCCATGTGTGGCGACTTGGAGGTGTGCCCAAGTTGGGCAAACAACACGATCGTGCGACAAGGTGAACGAAGCGGTTGTGAGTTGTGTGCCGACCGTGCGGAGGTGTCGACGAGTTAGGTAACCGAGTTTTACCTTGGATTGTAAAATTGACTAAGTATGAAACTTTGGCTTTCCAAGTATACTTGTACATTGTAAACTGTTGTAAAATATATTGTTGGGCAGACTCATTGTTAAGGGAGTTGCCCCTCCCTTTATACTATGAAATTGTGTTCATCATTTGTAATTTCTATTGATAATGAATGTGTATGGTTGTTCATTGGTATAAAGGATAAAGAATAATACTTGGTTGAGAATCACAAGCTAAGTTGGAATAAGTGGTTAGGCATAGTCCATGAACATAAGTATTGGTTAAAAGAAAGTGTTCGGTGGTGCCATGCCTCGCCAAGAGCTATTGAAATACTAGCGCTGGCCTCAGGGCATGATAGTGGAGGTGGTGGAGGAGGAGGTGGAGGTGGAAGAGGTGGTTGTGTTCATGGAGGTGTAGTAGGTGGAGACGGAGGAGGAGGTGGTGGAGGCAGTGGAGGAGGTGGTGGAGGAGCTGGAGGGGGTTGAGGTGGTGCAAGAGGAGGACTAGGTACAGGTGCTGGA